>CAHIKZ030002020.1:232500-474526 GCA_903632075.3 Acanthosepion pharaonis
ACTCACTTTAGATGTTCGGATAACCTGCTTTTAGAACAGAGCAAGTGAAGTGTAAACAATATCACTGCATTACGGTTCAGCAATCATTTATGCCGACATTAAGAAAGCCAAGAAAATTTTCTGTTCATGTTTGTCGTTATTGGTGACTTCCTATCTAAATTCATTCAATAGATGCCATGCACTCTTAGGCGACCATGTCTTTTTTCGATTCACGATTAACTTGACAAAGGAATTCCCGCGGGAGGCTGCCATTACTTTCTGTGGTAGACTGGTTGCCAACCAAAGCTATAGATCTGAGTCTCTCCTGCTGTTTAACCCATAGCTGGGAGTAGAATGAGTGGGTTACTACATTCTCAAATCTATTTGCGAATAAGTGAATGTAACCAACTCGACAGGAAATCGAACTCAGTTTTCTCATTTTGAACCATTGTCAATTACACCATCCGTACACCCTGGTGTTCCCAAGCGTTTACCCATTTAAGTACTGACCAGACTCAACGTTGCTGAAGTTCTCTGATCTGACTGGAGCATGTATTTCAACTTGATATGGCCGAAATAAAAAAAAGATTGTTCCCTAAAAATATATATATATATATATATATATATATATATATATATATATATATATAGAGAGAGAGAGAGAGAGATTGTGATGGGTAAATTGTCGCCATTTAATATTTTTAATTTCTCCGCGCATAGCTGTCAAACAATTTTTGCGACCACATCCCCCTTTACATCTGACCAACTCACTCCCCAGACTGCAACCTTCTTGATTATTATGTTTGGGGCGGAGGTTTGTAACACGAAAGTTGAACTGAAAGCAAGGATTATGTCAGCATTAACCAACTTAATCAAGAAGACCGTCCAGAAGAGATGCAAGAAATTCTGAAATCATCTGAAGGCCGTCGTTGAAGCCAATGGTGATTTTACTGAAGAAATTTACTCATTAGTAGTTCAAGATATTTTTGTATAATTTTGGTAAGTATAACTGTTACAAATGAGATGTCAGTGTTATTTTCATTTTTGCTTTACTTAAACAACAATTTATCCATCTCACTCTCTATATAGATACAATAGATTAGTATAATCTAGTACCTCTTCAAGTGTGGTTGAAGGTTATTGATTTGCATATATACATATAATTATGCAAATCAAGATATATACAAGAAATGAATTCAGTTGATTATATGAATAAATATAGATATGTGTGTGTGTGTGCGTGTGTGTGATCTGTGCCTAGTATAAAGTTACATTAAATATACAACCAGTTTGTTTTTGTAATATAACCCTCAAAACCTGATGCGCGTGTCTGTGATTCCGCAATAGCGCGGGAATTGTGGGCATGTTCTTTAGCGATGACTGTCTTAAAAGCAATTCGTGCCCGTTTCAAACCGACCGCTCCTGGCTGGACGCTTATCCCTTCCGTCTGTCGTTCTAAGATAAGATCTGTCGTTAATATAGACAAATACCCATCTAAGTTATGATATTGATATCTCTAATTTCTCCACGCGGTCGTCTTAATCTTAGGAGACATTGTTTAGAAGAAATTAAAAATATATGGTATTTCTTTTTCCTACTTCGAATCTTTCGAGCTGTGTATAAAATATTCAGAACTCCGTATGGTAAAATAATGATTTGCTGTTTTCTCGTAATTACTGTTATTTAAAATTTTCTTTTAAAAAATGAGCTTTCGTAAATATGAGTCGGGAGAAAAATATTACCATAAAATATAATATTGTTGTATTTTATGCTGCTGATGATAAACATTCTAAAGTATTATTCCAAAGTATTAAGAAACAGGATAATTTTTTAAACAAAGAAAATAGTTGTGAATTGTTACGTAATCTCAGTTCTCTTCTATGGTAGTATTTGGTTCTAAAGTTGAACGCTGAGAATACAATGGACTGAATATGTGAGTAACGATGAAGTCATATTATATGGCAGTAGAACCGTTTCACAACCTCTGGACAACCTCTTCACAAATGAAGAAAAGAATTGAAGCAACAGAAATTTGGTTCTAAAGATGAACGCTGAGAATAACATGGATTGAACATGAGAGTGACGATGAAGTTTTAGAGAAAAATGGAAAGACTATACTGAATCCATTGCAAAGTTAGCTGCTAAAAAAGTTCGTTAACTGCGTTATACTAGACAATTTTCCACTCCAGAATATCTATAAATCTACCATTCATTCATGTTTAGAATACTGCTGCCACATACTTACCTTGAACTCCTTGATAAAATCCAAAGAATCAGTAATATTATCGGTACTGATATGGTGGCTCGGCTTCAGTAACTTTCCCACCGCCATAATGTTGCTTGCCTGTGCCTTTTCCATCAATTCTTTAATTGTATTTATTCTGAAGAGTTCTCTGCTATAGTACATGGACTTTTTGAATTTCAGTACACTACCATTGGCATCGAGATATCATCACTTTATATTAGAGATGGCTAGATGATGCTAACTGTTTCTTTTCACGCATTTGTCCCTTGTGGAACTCTACTTCGTCACCCTGGTTCCCAGCCAACTTTACCCTACAAAAATGTAAATGTAATGTCTATTGCTATCTACTGTCCTTCTGACTACTCTTTTCTATTCACGTCCATTATTAATGTTTCTGTACCTAATTCTTCCATACTCAATAACCCCTTTGTGTCTGAGGGGCAGGGTGTGATTAAAAAAGGACACATATTTGACATCAGAAAGAGGCAGTTGTAACTAACTCATCTCAGTTATGTCTCTTGTTTGCAGTACTTTTCTTCAACTTTCGATGTATGAATCACTTCCTGTACAATAGTCTTTGTTATTTTTCTTAATACTTCCTGTCCTATTTCTTTATCTTCTTAGGACCCAAGAAGAAACATGATCGTAACTTTTTTATTGGACTACGCCTCTACACTCCTTTGATGTGTCTATAAGTCATCATGTCTACTGTAAGTTATTCAATTTCTGTTCTCTGAAATCACTAGCTATGATCCAAATCGAGGCTGCCTTGTTTCAAAAGGAAAACCCCTCTCACACACATTGACTTTTGTTTGGAAATTCATATATTATTTGATCCATTCGTTTGTATTTTAAGAAAAGTGAAATGCTCACTCAGCTTCACATTTCTGTTGTTAAAATGTCTCTCGCATATATTTCTATTGTGTAATAAACAAAAATCTCAGTACCGGCTAACAAATGATTCCTTTGAACATGTCGGCCCTAATGCAAGATGGAAGCCCTTTTCGTATATGCAAGACGCTCACTGTCAGAAACTGAAAGGCGTTCTTCTTAGATTGAGAAGGAAATATTGGCAGTGGTGGACGAGAAGTTTTCACCATTACACGCATGGAAGAAAAGTGAGTATTGTGACAAATCACAAACCGCTGGTGGTAATATGTGTAAAGTATTTATGAAAGACATCCAAAAGAACATAAAATCTCTCGCACTAACACATCGGAATACAGTATAAGCCATAAAGAAAGATCCCCCAAGCAAACATGATTCCACTTTTTCATACAATATTTACATTTTGAAGCATTAAGAAATTTATAATTATCGACACTGAGTTGATATGTACATAAAATATCAAAGATAAAATATTTTCATTAAAATTAAACCAAACAATAGTTATATTGAACAAAATATTTTTGATTTGTGATGAGAAATTGTCAGTATATTTTGATTTATCCGATTAATTAAAACTATTGTCCTTATCTTTGATTATTATGGAATTTATAGTTAGGATTTGAAATGAGATTTATTAGTTTTTAGACAACTGTTTATTAGTTGTTCATTATTTGGAGTCGTGATGTGGTTGCATATAGCGTAGTGCCTTTAACGATACCGTAAAAATGAAAACTGAACAAAACTCGAAATGCAATAACGAATATATAAAAAGCAAAAGCAAATAAACAAATACTGTCATCTATTTGCAAATATTTATTCTATAATATTTTATTTTGCTATATAAATTTATTTCATCTGCATATATTCAATCGTACATAAAATATCAAATATCGAATATCTTTATTAAAATAAATTCTACAGATTGTGAACGAGATGCAATGCCCCTGTTTTGTTTTACTATTTGTCATGGAATTTTCCTTTTCGTTGTAGGTAGACGATTCCACTTGATACGATGCAGGCAATGAATAATGAAACGCTGGCGAAGTAAAAGATAGAATCGTAAGACTGTGTAGCATCGAGTAAAGAACCTGCAAAGATAAGTTACGAGAAAAAAATTTTCCTGTAGCCAGATACTTTTGAATTCTTGATATTTCAATTTTAATTTTATTTCAGTTCATTTTTAATCAGGAATTGTGGAGTAATAAAAGTTAAAAATAAAAGATGGTTTTCCGTTTCGACATTAACATTTTAATGAAAATTTTACTTTTTTTTTCATTATTTCAGTCATTTGTCATGCAATAACAATCCCAGAAATATTTATCATCCTCTATAAAGAACTTCACTTCCAATACATTTAGGTTCATATTTATTAAAATAATTCAGTCACGACAAGAATATGTGGTAACCCAAAGGTGCAAAAATCATCAAAGTATTTTAATAACCAATTTGATATTGTTAATGACCAATGTTTGATTTAAATATATTGCTACATTGTATAATCCTGATTATTGTCATATCTTCATTTGTCTCAGTCATAGATCATCGTTCAGCGGGAAATCTGAACTACAGTATTATTGAAAACAATTTGACACTCTCGGTCATCCATAAAGTGCATCAATATTTTTCTACGTTTCAACGATATTTTTGCCTTTTTTAAATTAAAAGCACAAAATTTCCCTTTTAATTTCTGACAGGAGGAGTTTTCATTAGTTACAGAATTTACATTCGAAATAATGTCTCGCGTAAGTGAATATAAGGAACTCGACTGTAATTGGAACTCGGCTCTCTGATTTCAATTGCAAGCCGTTATCTCTTGAAATAGCCGCACGTTCAAGCTTATAGCACTTAGTATTTCTAAGTGGTTACCCATCTAGATAGAGACCAGACTCACTTCATTGATCAGAAGAAAACCATTGTTGCAACATATTATAGCTGCACCATGCCACAAGTTGCAAAACCCAGTCATGGCTGTCAGATAATTTCTGCGATCACGTCCCGCCCTTACATCTGGCTATCTAACTTCCCAAACTGCAACCCCTTTGATTATTATGTGTGGGGTGCAGTTGAGAGAGAGAGGGGGTGGGGGAATAATTAGGAGGATTTGAAATAATCATAATTAAGTAATTCCTCGAGTCTAGAAGAAACCTCAACAGAATGCAGAAAACACTGGACAGCCCTTTCCTCCTATATTTGGGACTCATCAGCAGGGCGTATCGACTACTGAGAATTGAATCCCAAACAGTTACGATAGGAGGCAAATGCCATACCAACTATACCAACGGGCCTCGGATTAGACTCGATATAGCGCCGCACGATCACATCTACCGTGATGGAACTCATCCGAGTTTCACTTTACCCATAAGACAGTGCCTCCACGAGCCACGACTACTATCTCCAAGCCTCCCAAGGTAACACTACCTCTTCATGGTACTTGATGTAGACTTCCGTATAAGGTCTGAGGCCTTCACCAACAAATTCGAGATAAATTTTCTTATCAGAACGATCAGAGTTAATTTTCTGAGCTGCTGTACCTTCGTAATCACCATTAGACTCATCCAACTCTTTCCAAATCCTCTGCACTCTCCTCAGATTGACATCTAAATACTCTAAAATGTTCGTATTGGAGCTTCCGGTCCGAATGCCAAGCAGTACAGCATGCTGTTCCCCTCCAAATTTCTGGCGGAGTGAATTGCGTCATGGTGCTCTTCGTGCAAAATCAAAAATAAACCGCCTGCGCTAAATTAAATACATAAAATTTACACATGCGCACTATACATACATATATATATATATATATATATATATATATATATATATATATATATATATATATATGTGTGTGTGTGTGTGTGTGTATGTATATGGATAAATTGTCGTATTGTATATTAAGAGAAAGTCAATGTTTAAATATTTATAGATTACAATATAAATGAATATTTTTATAATTGTTTTTTTTTAAATGTGCTTGAAAATATGTAACCTCATGTCTCAGTTTCTGTTTCAAAAAATTATGTAAAACGCTAAAAGGAAATCGGTTGAATAATTGAATAAAGAAATTCAATTACCTGCGATTTTCGTATCGATAATGTAAGTGATACCAAGCAAAAGGCACAAGGGTGAGTATCCTTTGGTCAGGTTTCTCCCTCCCAAGATGGAAGCCACAAGCACAATTCGAAGGGTAAAGGCGACCCCTGCAAATCAAAAATCTAGGATGAGAAATTCTTGAAATAAACTGATTTATTCGAACTGTTATCCCTATTACTTACATTATTCGGACTGTTATTCTCATCTTCATTACTATATTCACAATGTTTCGGCCATTGTACGCTATGTAGGTTATTGGAATTTCGAACGAAACCCTTTATTTCGTCTACCGGGGTAGATTTTTCTAGTTCCACGTGCCATACCTCTTCCGGATATCTCGACTATTTCCCTTTAACTCAACTCTCCAAGTTTTGGTTCAGCCCTGATGTAGCCTGGTATTGAACTCACAACTCAAGAGTCAAGACACTGGATTTAGCCAACGCCTTTATACATTCACCTGAAGGAGGTCGGGGCGTACAACGGTCAGGACGTTATGAATATGCCATTGAAGATGAGAATAACAGTCCGAATAATGTAAATAATATAAGTAATCATAATACCAGAGATAATCTCAGAGATATAGATAGATATTGTTATCCCCATATACACAGCATATAAGCCGTTGTACTCTCTGGCTTTACCTATGTTTTCCGTTTCAGATCTTCCCACTGAAAAAAATAGTATACAAATTTCACTGCCTGACAAAGGGATTGATCTTGCAATCACCACCTAAACAATGTTGTTCTTTGCCTGTTTTAACTTTATTTATGCATTAAGTTATTCTGATTTGGTTAAATAGGCAGAAGCAGAAACACAACGACGAATTAAGTAAGAATTAACTATAATTATTTAATTAAGTTCTCGAATGTAAAAGATTCTATAACATTCTACATTTTTAAAGTCATGATTTGAGCATGGAAGATTTCTTGGTTCCTGCCAACGTCTTTTTTCTCCTGCAACGTTTCTCTTATCAGGAGGCCAAGCATGGGAAACGTTGATAGAAAAGAAATTCAGGACTGATGCATGAAAGATGCCAAGACATCAGAAAGCAAGGGATGCCCCTACAGGACAAATATCAACTGTTACTAAGTGAAACAAACATTTGAAGAAGGCTGAAGAGCTCAGCGGCCAAAATCTTGTAAAGAGAAAGGAAAATAATATTATGGAAACAATAGAACGACTTTCCAGAAGAAAATCATTAAAAAAAAAAAGAAGTGAATTTAATTCGTTCACCCTCGTGAATTACGAAACAAGATGCGAATAGGAAAAACGAGAAAAGGGAGGGGTCGAGAGAATGTAAAAGGCTACAAAAGTAATGGATATGCGAAGCAATGAAGACATTAGGATATTAATCTGTTGAAATGTCAGCAATAATACTAATTTATTCCATTAAGGGAAGTGAACTGTTGGATAGACAGGATATACAAACGTGATGTTGAGTTCAAAAATTCACTGTGGCTCAGGCAATCGGGTAAAAGTAACATCGCAAAGAAATATCAACTAAGAATTAACTAAAGTGAGACATTGCCTCACATTGGCAGAGTAATGAGAACGCTGCATGTGAATAGATTGAATAAAGTGTATAGTTCGAATCTAACAGATCATTGCCACATAAGATAGACAATTGAAAAAAAGCCGGAGAATACAGCCGCTAGAAACGTGTGCCTAAAACAATAAAAATGAAGAATAAGTTCAAATAAATCAATGCATGAACATTTTTTTCCTTTTAGAAATTTGAGCATTTATTGCGTTTGTAAAATATAAGGAAATAACTGAGACACCAAGAAAGAGCATAGCGCGTGAAACTAGAACAATCTACTCAATAAAGGGTATCTGTCTATATTTCTGAGATGAGGTATTATGTACACTATTTACATTAGTTGAACTATTGTCCTCTTCTTTGTCGCCATACTTATTATGTTTCGACCCTTCACTATCTGTCTATATTTCTGAGATGAGGTATTATGTACATTATTTACATTATTCGGACTATTGTCCTCATCATTGTCACCATATTTATTACAACGTTTCGGCCGTTGTACGCTCCGGCCTTCTGCAGGTGGTTGGAATGTCGAACTGAACCCTTTATTTCGCTCACTGTGGTAGACTGTTCTAGTTCCACGTGCCATATTTAATGGATGTCAGTTATCTCCTGTTAATTTCCCTCCATGTTAATTTCCCTCTGAAAGGTCTCCACTGCCTTAACCGGGTACTGAACTCACACTCTTTGGGTTTTGTCACTGGATCTAACCAACGCCTTTATCCACAGTGCCATGTGTTCTTGAGGACACAACGGCCGAAACGTTGTAATAAATATGGCGACAAAGATGAGGATAATAGTCCGAATAATGTAAATAATGTCAATAAAGAGTTCCGTTCAAAATTCCAATCAAACAAAGCCCGGGTGATACAACGGCCAAAACGATGTGAATATGACAATAAAGATGAGACTAACAGTCCGAATAATGTAAATAATGTAAGTAATCATAATACCTCATCTCAGACATATAGATAGATATTGTATTCTGTCAGTTTTATACTAATCGATTCATTTCAGAAATCAAATTGAAGTCTAAGAATGAGTTTCTGCTAAAACCGGAATCAGGATTCGATCCAGATGAAAAGACGATTGAATATAAAGAAGGGATAAACGTAAATATCAATGTTTGTTTCTTTCTTTTTTCATTTACTTCTAACCGTGTCCTTTTATAGAAATATTTAATAAAAATTAACAAAAGTAAATATCAGTGTTTTTATTTATTTTCTACATTCGCTTCTTTCTGAGATATTAGATAGAAATATTTAATAAAAAACTGGACTCATATCGCTTTTGTAATTACCAATATGGCCGCCTTGATTACGAGCAATATCTGGCATTATCACTTTTCAGATCATTACGAATGTCGTTGGTTCGATGAGCTCAGGCCGTTTTTAACGAGGAGTCTAAAATTAAAATAAAATATTTCTGGTTCTGGCTGTATTAAACAAATTAAATACCTACGGCCTTTATTGTGGGCAAGTGTTACATAAAATTAGGAACCTCCAAAATAAGCAATATTTAAGGTTTAAAATTCATTAAAAAAATGAAAAATCTTTCTTGAAACTTTTATATTAGTTTTAATTAAAGCTAATAGATTAAATTTAATTTAAGTCGATGGCTTTGCTTCGAAATACTCACCGTAGAAAATGGCGAAAAGAGACACGCACAAGACGAACAATGAGAAAGAGTTGCAGAATGTAAAGGCTAAGGTAGTGGCCGACATGCCAAACAATGAAGGCATCAGAAGGTAGCTTACAGGGATGTGGAAATACGTCACCAAGAATTCCAACAAAAAATTTGGCTAGGTCCAATAATTGCGCCGTAGATGGACATTATCAAGGCTCCTTGTTCACGGGTGAGTCCAACATTCACAACTTTTGCCGGAAGATAGATCAAAACATTATCGCAGGCTGTGAAAAATATTACAGATTAAAGAATTCAAGATGGCATAGTGAACACAAGAAAACATTGCAACACATTATTTATACAATTTTTTTTTTATCATTCTTATATTCCACGAGCGATAAATAACTTGAACTTTTAGAAATTTTGAGGCGCGCAATTTTGTCATTTTTTTCACATGAATCAAACATATACCAGTTTGAAATATAGACATACGTTTGAAGATTTCGTCTCGATTCTTTTATAGATTTTTAAATTTATATATAAAAAAATAAGATGAAGACGTCCACCCGAAACATGACAGGAAAATGTCCACCCGAAACATGACAGGAAAGAATCAACAAACTGAGAGGAAAGAGCATGCCGAGTGAAAAATAAGCGATCCCACCCAAATATGACTGCGTAAAGGATTATGAATTTTATCAAGTTTGGAAAGAATGAATTTTGGGAGGTTCCAGTCCACATGTTCAGCGATACTCAATATTTGGTCTAATATGACAGATGGACTCAGCTTCTTCTTTGGGTGAGAGAATGAATCGAACTGAAGCATTTATCAATAGATAATATATGAGTCCCACTTGAGATCTAGAGGGAACGTGAGATTCAATAGTCGTTCAAAATTATGGAGCCTCATTTGAAAGACTATTAAACATGACTGGATAAAGTCAAGGGTCAGAACGGTGATATTTAAATGACAGCTTGGTCCTCGTGGTATTGAATGCTACAAGTCCGTTTTCCCCATTGAGCGGTTAGAGCTTGATCAGAGTAGAAATCAAAAGCAAGGCTCAAAACATGTTGATTTTTCGAAGTGCTTCCATAAATTCTAATAAAACCTGCATAGATTTTTACTAACGATCTGAGATTCTTTCTGGGCAGATCATTAATACAAAGCAGAGATAGACTTTGGAGACGCCTGTGTTGAACTCATGGGCTTCAAAAAACTACCCATTCACAACGACCTCCATGGAACGAACAGAGGAAAAAGAATTGATAATTAAGTAAGCTTCCAGAGATGCTGGAGGGGTTGTTTAACAATCTAAGAAAATCTCTCTCATCTTGAGGCTATTGCTTTACCGATTTTGCTTGTAACGACAATTATGACATCAGGAGTGGATCTAGAGGAGCTAAACACATACTGCTCAAAAGTATGTTTCTGGTGAAGTTAGCAACTGCTTCCTTGTCCATAAGAGACAAAAAGTTTGCTAATGACATTAGCACTAAGGGGAGTGATGAGGGGGTAGTGATACGGGGATGAATGCTCAACAGCATTCTTATAAACAGAGAAAATAACTAACAATTTCCATAGAATTGGGAAATATTTGCTTCTCAAGCAACGGGTAACCAAATTTGCTGAGACTGGAGGTAATTCTGGGCGAAGGTTATTAATTGAAACATCAGGGATTTTATCTGGACCAATGTCTGAATTGTGTTTAAAAAAAAAACGCTTTTTATATTGTATATTTTAATGCAAATGAAATTTGCTAATTTATTATTTATTAATAAATTTTTGTAACTTACATGACCAAAAAAAGTAAACAGTTAGTAGCAACTGCATGCCGGGATTCTTCATAACATCAAGATCAAATATGATTTTGTGGAGATAAGTGCATTTGCTTGAAAATCTTTTTATCATATTGGTTGGAAGCTCGTTGGCAGAATGTCCAGGATTTTCAGAGTTGTCCAAATTGTTGGCCTGAAAAGTATTTGATTGCATTTTTAAAAAACTTTTCTAATTAGCAGAATACCACGTGAGTAAGAATAGATAAAACTAAGCTGTTTAAGAAGGGATAAACGTAAAGTTCAAGTTATTTATCGCTTGTGGAATATAAGAATGATAAAAAAAATTGTATAAATAATGTGTTGCAATGTTTTCTTGTGTTCACTATGCCATCTTGAATTCTTTAATTTGTAATATTTTTCACAGCCTGCGATAATGTTTTGATCTATCTTCCGGCAAAAGTTGTGAATGTTGGACTCACCCGTGAACAAGGAGCCTTGATAATGTCCATCTACGGCGCAATTATTGGACCTAGCCAAATTTTTGTTGGAATTCTTGGTGACGTATTTCACATCCCTGTAAGCTACCTTCTGATGCCTTCATTGTTTGGCATGTCGGCCACTACCTTAGCCTTTACATTCTGCAACTCTTTCTCATTGTTCGTCTTGTGCGTGTCTCTTTTCGCCATTTTCTACGGTGAGTATTTCGAAGCAAAGCCATCGACTTAAATTAAATTTAATCTATTAGCTTTAATTAAAACTAATATAAAAGTTTCAAGAAAGATTTTTCATTTTTTTTAATGAATTTTAAACCTTAAATATTGCTTATTTTGGAGGTTCCTAATTTTATGTAACACTTGCCCACAATAAAGGCCGTAGGTATTTAATTTGTTTAATACAGCCAGAACCAGAAATATTTTATTTTAATTTTAGACTCCTCGTTAAAAACGGCCTGAGCTCATCGAACCAACGACATTCGTAATGATCTGAAAAGTGATAATGCCAGATATTGCTCGTAATCAAGGCGGCCATATTGGTAATTACAAAAGCGATATGAGTCCAGTTTTTTATTAAATATTTCTGTATAATATCTCAGAAAGAAGCGAATGTAGAAAATAAATAAAAACACTGATATTTACTTTTGTTAATTTTTAGTAAATGTTTCTATAAAAGGACTCGGTTAGAAGTAAATGAAAAAAGAAAGAAACAAACATTGATATTTACGTTTATCCCTTCTTTATATTCAATCGTCTTTTCTTCTGGATCGAATCCTGATTCCGGTTTTAGCAGAAACTCATTCTTAGACTTCAATTTGATTTCTGAAATGAATCGATTAGTATAAAACTGACAGAATACAATATCTATCTATATGTCTGAGATGGGGTATTATGATTACTTACATTATTTACATTATTCGAACTGTTATTCTCATCTTTATTGTCATATTCACATCGTTTTGGCCGTTGTATGATCCGGGCTTTGTTTGATTGGATTTTTGAACGGAACCCTTTATTGAGTAGATTCTTCTAGTTTCGCGTGATATGCCTCTTCTGGGTTTCTGTCATTTTCCGGTAGACGAAATAAAGGGTTCGATTCGAAATTGCAAGCATCTGAAGACGGCCGGTGCGTAAAACGGCCGAAACGTTGTAAATATGTCAATGAGGTTAACAGTCCAAGTAATATAAATAATGTGACAGAATACAGTTTTTACATAATAAAATCTTCTCTACAAATTATTTAAAACGGAGGAAACTGCATTTCCTGAAATTTATTCAAATAAGCAGCTATTTTATTCTAATCGTAGTTGTCCATTAAGTTATTTTCTAAAAAAAATTAAAATATTTCCATTAAAGTGGTTTGAAAGGGATGAGAGAAGGTTATTTATTGCTGATTAGATAATCAAGTAATAAATAAGTGTTAGAATACAGAAATATTAATCTACCCATATATATATATATATATATATATATATATATATATATATATATATATATATATATATATATATACATATATATATATATATATATATATATATATACACATATATATATATATATATATATATATATATATATACGCAGACACACACACACATACACACACATATATATATACACACAGAAATATTATTCTATCCTTATATATGTTATTCGTCATGACGGTCGTCTTCGAGTATAGAATCCAGGGGTTAGCAGTGAATATTTCGAAGACAGTAGGAAAGCGTTGTTTAGGTTAGCAGTGGATATTTTGGTAAAAGTAGCAGAGCATAGTTCGTTCTTCTGGTCGTCTTCGCCTGACAAGCTGGAACTGGACAATATATATATATATATGTGAGTGTGTGCTTGTGTGTGTGTGTGTGTGTGTGTGTGTGTGGATAACCGAAATCTGTTTGATCCTGGGAGATTTCTTACTTTTATTAATATTTCAATGTTTATTTTCATCATCCTCCAAACATAATAAGCAGATATGGTGAAAATATATTTTCTATCGTGAAGTCAAACCAGAAACGAAGTCAATAAAATCCTTTACACTTACTGCATATTTTACCAATTGATATGGGCACGTAACTGAGTGGATAGAACATTCGGTTTTTTTGGCTATGTAACTTGGGTACAAATCTCATTATAGACGATTGTCGAAGGTGGTTGGAAGTAGAACACATCCCGCAGCACTTTTGGAAAGTACCTAAAAACTATACCACGGATTGGCCCAAAATTCCTGAGTAATATTGTCTGAACGGAGTTCTTCAGAAGCCGTCGTAAGTGACCGAGGTCTTTAAAAAGGGTTTGGCGTCAAGCATCGAAGAATCCAGAAGTTGAACTGAACCAAGATCTCGAAGAATTAACAAAATTGCTATGTATTATTCTGATCATACCTGCCACGTCGGTTCCCTGTGATCGTGTAAGCAGAAAAATACAGTTTACACATAGGTATAGATAACAAATTAAAACCAGATTATACTCAATCCTCATCAACTCTCTGATCAAGAAGCACAGCGTGAGAGGAGTGGGGTGTGGACTGAGGTGGCTGGCGTTCAGTGTCCGTTGACCAGCGGCACTATCGACCAGCGTGGGAATTAACCCAGGATCAACAGGAGTTAAGTATTATAATTTCTCCAAAACCAGTGTCTAATTAGTTTCTACAACTAACTTCCACCTCGAACCAATCGTCATCTTAGTTAAAGCAAGTAAATAATCATATTATGTATTCTCAAAGTGAAGAGATTTTGAGGAATTTAGTCTTCATTTCCATGAATAAAGACCTTTTAAATAAGATGAAGCTAGAGTGTAGTGCTGATACGTTTTATAGCAAAATGATCGATGAATTTGCCAGAAAGAAATAATGTATTGAACTAAATATATATATATACGTGTGTGTGTGTGTGTGTGTGTGTGTGTGTGTGTGTGTGTGTGTGTGTGTGTGTTTATAATATTTTTAGAAATGAATAAAGAGATATAAGGGAAGGGACAAAATGAAAGCGAGTCAAACAAAATAAAATAAAAGATAAGTGAACACGTAGATAGATAGATAGATAGATAGATAGATAGATAGATAGATAGATAGGAATGTGTGAGCCATGTTGCACAACTTAAATACATGAGTTCTTTCCCCTTTATCAATGCCACCGAATCACTGAAGGTTGAATCTTCTGATTTTACACCAATATTCAAAATATGATCAATTTTTATACAACAAAATTCAGCATTCCGTTGACATCTTCATTGAAAATTATATTCTTGAAAATATACTTACTTTTCATCTCTTTTTTCTTCATCTTGACGGTCTTAAGCGGCCGACACAAGGCGCCATAGACAACAAAGTTTAAAAGAAATCCACTAATTAATAAAAATGTGCCTCTCATACCATAAAAGGAAATGCTTCTTTCTATCAAATAATTAAAGAAAAATGCACCAATTCCAGTTCCACTGTTAACGATTCCAGTAGCCAAAGCCCGTTTCTTCTTAAAATAAGATCCAAGGATGGTGTTGCAGGAAAAATATGATATTCCAGCAAAAAATCCTAAAACAAAGATTGAAAAGCGGCGAGATAAATAAGCGGGCGAGTCATTAAAATGGAAATGGAAGTGGTTATGAAAACGATCTTGAAAATCATTGTCCATTTATAAAATAAGTCAAAGGAAATTACTTGAAGTAAATGAAAACGTTTCAGTTGATTAAATGTGAATTACGGTGGACCAGTTAAGTATAGCCTTGTCATACGAGTCTCTGTATTGCTTGGATGAACAACAGAATTCAGTCGTAGATCTGGGGGTCAAGGGAAAAGGCATGTTAAGTATAGCATCATGATACGAGTCTCTGTATTGCTTGGATGAACAACAGAATTCAGTCGTAGATCTGGGGGTCAAGGGAAAAGGCATGTTAAGTATAGCATCATGATACGAGTCTCTGTATTGCTTGGATGAACAACAGAATTCAGTCGTAGATCTGGGGTCAATTCATTAAGTATAGCATCATGCTGAGGGTCCTTGGATGAACAACAGAACATCATTCATATAGGTCCTCATTATATGTCTCTATGGTCATTATATGTCTCTATGGTGCTTGCATGAGATATAGAATTCAGTCGACTGTCTGGGAGTCCAGGGAAGAGTTATGTTATGTATAGCCTCAAGATACAAGTTTCTGTATTGATTGTATGAGGAACAGAATTCAGTTGTCGATCTGGTGGTCCAGGGAAAATGCATGTTTAGTAAGACACATGATACGAGTCTCTGTAATGCATGCATGAGAAAGAAAAATTCAGTAATGGATCTGTGTGTCCAAAGAAAAGGCATGTTAAATATAACCTCATGATAAGAGTCTCTGTGTTGTTTGTATTGGGAACAAAAATCAGTTGTGAGATCCAGGGTAAAGACGTGTTGTGTACAGCCTCATGAAAGGAGTTTCTGTGTTGCTTGTATGAGGAAAAAGATACGAGTCTCTGTGTTGCTTTTATGATGAACAGAATTCAGTCGTCGATCAGGGGGTCCATCAGAAAGGAGGAATTTCAATTTTGACGGGTTTCATCTGATATCGCTTGTAATTAAACTTTCATAAATGTTCATATCACACACCAATCCATATATTCTTGTACTAGGTATATCGAGATCAATAGTTTCTATCTATCTATCTATCTATCTATCTATCTATCTATCTATCTATCTATCTATCTATCTATTTGTTAATGCTATAAAAACAGACATATAAATATTTTATATAAAAAATAAAACAAACATGACCATTAAGAGCAAGGATAATGAAATCAATCGGCGTGAAGAGGTGTATCGAAAACATAATATCAATAAAATAACCAAAAAAAACGTTAATCGATTTTCGAACCCCGATCTTTGGACCAATCGTGGACAAAAGTGCAAAATGTGCACATCGCCAGAACAGTCAGGAAGTCAGTAAAAGGTGAAATATATTATAACTCTCCGATTACATTAAGTCATGACATTCATTCCTTTTGCTTGCATTTATCATCTCTCAGTTGCATCTTTGTCTTCTGTCCAAGTGCGACTCAGTTGTGGCTCTGTCCGCGAACAGAGATGAAGCTGAGAAATGGTAAATGGTTACCTACACATTCTTCCTATGTAAGAAGAAGTGCCCAGTCCCAGGGAACACTCTGCACCCAACCCTAGAAAGTGGGAAGGGCTAGTCTCTTCCGAGGTCAACGCAAACGACGATTGCGGGCGCTGGGCAATTGTTGTCCTTCGCCCGGGTGTACGCGCTTGGAACCCCCAAGTTAAACCCGACTTTGTGTGATATCCCATCTCAATGACAAGGGCAAATAACAACAAAGGGAAGAATGCCTAGACATAATATATATTGTTTGTAATATTTTAAAATGTTTATCTTTGGACGCTCTGCAAATTAAGTTAGAGTTATCTGGTAAACAAAATAGCACTGAACCGGAAGTATTTATTAAGTGCTAAACAATCATTGAACCGGAAGTCTTAAGAAAATCATCGCTTCTCCCAGGCTGCATCTTACTTTCCGATGAGCGAGGACCGACAACCGGTTTGCCTCTCATTTATTGTCTTGTCTATTGTTATTGTTTTGATTCAAATATTTTCGATACATCTATTTTCGATTCAACTTCTCGACACGTATCTTTTTTGATTCACCGCTTTTAAATCCGTCTGATTTCATTTCAACTCTTATCTATCTGCCTTTTTAATTTCATTATCTTTGCACTGCAACCCCGAGTTTGATTTTTCAATATATAAGATATCCGTTTTTCTATCATTAATTAAAAATTGTACCAGCATAGACTATCTATCTATCTATCTATCTATCTATCTATCTATCTATCTATCTATCAGTAAGTTCATATCTATATATCTATCAGTCTATTCATATCTTCATATCTTTCTGTCTAACTAGCTAGCTTTCTAAGTAACTAATACCTTCAATATTAGAAGTATATTAGAAGGTATTAGTTACTTAGAAAGCTAACTAGCTAGCTTTCTAAGTAACTAATACCTTCAATATGTTTTCGTCAAAATCAAGATTCAGACTTGTTATGGAAATGATTTCAGCCATGCAGAATATTATCTTTCTCGTGAACGTATTTGTCTCCGATAGATACAGCAGTAAAAAGTTCTGCTCGTTTGAACCGTCTCTCTTGTCTTCCACAATCTATCACTCAAAATCCAATTGGAAAAGACTCACAAAATCGAGTAATTTTAACCTTATATCAACTGAGAAGTATTTATGTACACTTAATTCCAGACGAATTGAAATGGCAGGAGTCAGAATCACTCCGATGGAGACTGCAGCAAAATTTCTGCTCACATGAACCGTATCACTTGTCTTCCAGAATGTATCATACAAATTCCATTTCGATTGACTCACTGAATTGTGCATTTTTAATTGTACTTCAACTGAGAAGTATTTATGCGCTGTTTAAGCCAAATCTAAATGATGAGAGGCAGAATCACTCCGATGAAGACTGAAACAAAAAAGAAACACAGACATGGCAGTTCCTGCAGATTGCACTATATCTTTGAATGTCTTAAAAAAAACTATCAAAATAAAAGGTCCTTGTAATTGAAATCTTAAAAATGTGTCGCATGAGGACATCAACAATTCCAGTTGTAGTTGGAGCACTCGGATTAATTAGAAAATGTTCCAATAAACCCATTGAAGGGAATTCTGAGAGCCCATGCCTTAATGTGAAACAAAAAGGTATTCTCACAAGTCCACACCTTACGAGGGGCTTTATCTCTGTAAAATGGGATTTCTTTTTTCAAATCAGCTCAGTGGAAAATGTCATGATTTCAACTAATAACTAAGGCTACAGATTTATTGATTCCTTCCTCGTATATTATAATATTAAATCCTTATACATTGATACGCTTCCACACGTATATGCAGATATGTATATAAAACAGAAATATTTGTAATTCTACATGCAATGTATTTAGATTACCATTTTGACTTGAAAATATGTTTATATATCAGGAGGAATGATCTCATCCTGGCGGAACACAATCTTTCTCTCAATTGAACGTATTTGTGAACTTCTGCTTACTCGAACTGTATACGATTTCTTTCACCACTTTCACTTGTTAAACTGAATCGAGCATTTTTAACTTAACTGAGAATCAGTTAAATACAAATACAGAAAAATTACAAGTGTTCAGAGAAAGAAGTTAAAACACCAACCATATAATGATTGCATGTATAAACTAAGATCAAATGACGTAATAAATGCATTTGACTGAAAAGGAATTGTTCTTTACTGGGAACGGTGCAAGGAATTTCGATTGCTCTTGTAGGAAAATGATGACTGCACAAACCAAAGAATTACCAAAATAAAATAAAAATTACTTCGTAGAAATAAGAAATGTATCATTCTTCTTCTTCTTCTTCTTCTTCTTCTTCTTCTTCTTCTTCTTCTTGTGTCGTTCTTTAGCAAACGCAAGAAATGTAATCATCCAATTAATAATAATGATAATAATAATAATAATACCATTATTAAAATCATCAAGAATACTAAGAAAAGTGCTGGTGTATTGAGAAGAGTTACTTTCATTCTGTCTTTTGCAAATCTTTAATTTGTTCGGCATAATAATGAGAGCAGAATAAGAAGAACTTACATTTACATTATAAACAGAATCCATTCTTACCCGAGATAATTCCATACGTCACATAAAGAACTTCAACTTGATCAACAAAAAAGCTTGCAAAGGTTGCCATAGAAGAAAAGAATCCTCCGCAAATAATAACTTGGCGATGGCTTGCATTAAACATCATTAGAAGCAACACAAATGGACCTGGTTAATGAAAAAATATTCAAGTCAAGAACAAATGTCACAAAATGATACAAGTCTTTTATAATTGCATCAATTAGGAAACTTACCAACGCATAATTGAATTCCACCAAAAATAGCACCGACCATGGCTGTTTTCGAAATGCTTTCTTCATAAATAGCAGTCAGTCCAAGGACAAGAATACCATTTGAGGAATTCAATCCGAAAATTGTAATATTCGCCATGAATCCAGCAAAGCAAACAACCCAACCCCAGCCTCCATCTGGAATGTGTAGAGAGCCTCCAGCATCAGAATCTGTTTCTGGTTCCAATTCGTTTGTTTGTCTTCCAATGATATTTGGTTCTGTCTGTTCCATTCTGAAAAAGAATTGTTAAATTTAAATTTTTATCGACACTAATCATTTACAGGTAATGAAAGAATCAAATGCTTCACAAATGATTCTAATGGCGGTTAACATACACAAATTTGTCAAATAATGTTTGCGTGTGCATGCGTGACAAAGAAAAACATTATTTGACAAATTTGTGTATGTTAACCGCCATTAGAATCACTTGTATATATATATATACACACACACACACACACACACACACACATATATATATATATATATATATATATATATATATATATATGTGTGTGTGTGTGCATACATATATAGACACATGCACTTTCGCACACACACGCGCGCACATACACACCCACAAATATATGAATATGCAGAATTTGTCAAAATTATGTGAACAGAATTTTTCCTTCAAACGCATAATTTGCGTGAAATAAGAACAGGAAAGTTGCATAAGAAGTAGCAAATTCTATTTTGAATTTAGTGATGCTTTGTAATTCTGAATGCGAAATCTAGGGAAAGTGTTCTTTAAATCTTAATTTTTTAAAAATGTGTTTGCTTCAGAATCTATCCAAACTTTGTAATTAAATTGGCTTCGCACTGGTTAAAATTACCTGTACACTCTTAGCCATTAGAAAACAGCTTTATGAGTCGGCAGAAACTTGAGACTTCAAAAGCATCTAAAATCTTCTAATTCGGACCAACAGAACGCTTGATTTCCTCTCTTAAAAGGAGCTATCTGTTCCTACTAACGCTTATATAAGGAATAATGCCCATTAACTTTATCAGAGTCGAGTTTGTTGTTCGTCTTTCCGGCATTGTGTGAATTTCACCGAAAGCTGTTCATTCCAAAAACGTCAACCTATCCAGTAGACGGACAGCTGCGTACTAGACGTTTGCGTCCTGCACAATTCCGTACCAAACAATTACGTCCGTGGATGTTTTCGTCCCTAGATCAATGCGTCCCTGGATAATTGTGTACCTCTGATAATTTTTTGAAGTTAACATTTTTAAAGCGTTGTTTAATATAGAAATTTGCACACCAATACATTTAATGTCTCTAAACAAGCACAAAAGGTCGTTACCATACATAAAGATTCTGGATTTTATGTTATATTTTTATTTGAAACCCATGGCTAAGTTCCGAAAATCACACACTGGTAGAAAAATATTTGTGAACGAGGAAAATTGCAGCTACCACCATTATAAGAAAAACGCCGATGAAACAAAAACATACTGGCGATGTTGCAACACTGTTAATCTGTCTTTGCAATATAAAGGAAAATAAACTTTTATTTTTTTTATTTCATTCCTTTTATTCTTTTTTTTTTAATGATTAATACCTATGCTTTTTTCAAAATTTATCCTAATTGCCTTTAAGAGCTTCAAAAAAATTATCAGAGGTACGCAAATGTTCAGTGAGGCAATTGTCTGATACGCAGTTGTCCTGTAGGCAAATGTCCAGTATGCGTTTTATTATTTGTTCTTGGTGATCGGAAGTTTTTTTACGCATTTCACCACTGTGAATCATTTCTCAAATAAGCATGATAGAATAATTGTGGATTAGTAGAAAACTGCGTCTAGAATTGGTTCATCATCACATCTACGTATTATGATATTTGGAAAGTGATTACGTATTTTATGTGTACAAATTATGAATAATAGCAGAACAATGGTTGAATGGTAGGAAACTGCATTGTGAATTAGTTCATCATATATAGAATTTTCAGAAAATAATTAGGTAATTCTTCGTGTCACTCAACGAGGGTAGACTAATTTTTGAATGGAAGGAAGCTGTGTCTAAAATAAGTTTATCATCTCTTGTTCGGGAAATAAATTTATTTAGGATTCATAAACAGTAATGCGAATCCCCACGTATTTTGACAAATAGTAGAAATTATAATAGAAGAAGAAAATGTGTAAATGAAAGTGAACTGAACCCTGAATGAGAAGAGACATGAGTTGAAAACAATGGAAGATGAACTTTGATATAAATAAAGATAATCACAGAAATCTCTACTTTATATCTGATGAAATTATATTTTCTTTATAGTTGATTTCTATAACTATAATCATCCATACTAAAATCTGTAGGAAATCGAAAACCTTTTTCATGAAAATAAGTATTGAAACCTTTCTGATGCACCAGTCATGTCATCCTGCATGTTCGAATAACGACAGAATACCTAACGTCCTCATGTATATATAGTTTGATAGTGGACAAAGGAGTGTTGAACACCGTGGCTCAGATATAAAGACAAGCTGAAGTGTAACCTCTCAGCTCTCAATGTGCTTCATACTAACTTCGAGCTGGTTGCCCTAGGTAGAAATAACTGGTGATATATGTGCCAGAGTGGTATCAGAAATTTTGAAATCCGTCCAATTGAGCGGCTATGGGACGAATGACAACAGCAAAAAAACATAGGCAAATATTCCTGTTATTATGTCCTAAGATCGTCGCTGTAATACAATATGTGGACTAGTATGCAGTTCACTAGCAAAACTGAAGTGTTGTATTTCTATCTAGTAATGATCTTTTGGGACTTACGTAATTGAGCTGAAGGACTGAGATGTAGGAACGAGTGCGCTGCTTATAGGTAAAATTGCAAAAATGAGTTGGGGGATGAATATGGCAGAGTACCCATCTCTTGTTATTCAGAAGGTAGGTAAACAGAATTTGATAAACCGATATAGATATAACAAAGCACGTAAGGGTAATTGAGAATAAAAGAAGACAAAAAGCTTCAAGATAATTTAACTGAAGTAAAAAAGCCATACATCATTATTATTCAGAATGAAACACTATTTGATCATCGATTTAGATATATCAGTAAAATGTGTAAATTATTCCATATTCACAGATCTGTCGACACAAAATAATTCTGTTTTCAAAAAATCTTTCAAAAATATAATTTACTTTTCTTAAAATGCACTTGAATAAAATTAACTGATTTAAAGTTTAAAAAAATATGAATTGAATCAAATATTTATTACTGTTAGTTTAAAATATTTCCGAAAATGATTTTCTAACATGTAGGCTTTTTTCTGACGTGGTGAGGGATTTATTGACAGTCTGATGTGTAACGGGAACAAAACTGTAAAAAAATACTCGAGAAAACCAACGTGAACGCATATATATATATATATATATATATATATATATATATATATATATAATATATAAATTTTAAAGACTTCAGAAAGTTTTCTTAAGTTTTTAAATTTACTTCGTAGTTAAAAAGTTATTTTACTGAATTTTAGGTCCTTTGCTTTAATAACATTACTTAAAAATACACTTGTTAGAAAATGTTAGTAATTTACCAATAAAATTTTAATTTATTATTTATAACTTTCTTCTTATCTGATAATGTTGTGTATGGACAAAAAATTCAAAATTCTTTTAATATACTGTGGGTCTTTGAATTGTAGTGAGAGTTTCCATTTAAATCAGTTTAAATTTTATAACAATATCACTTGCACGCTACAAATTAATATAAAATTTTAAACATTTAAAAATATTCTAATTACAATGTTTAATGAAATTCATAATTCATGTAAAAATTCATTATTCATCGAAATATATCTTCTTAAGACAATAGTGTCTATAATATTTTTTTATTCATAAAAGCAATTAAAAGATTTTCTAATCAAAATATATCTTACCTTTATTGCATGCTTTTATTTTGAAATTCAGTGCAGATCTTCTACAATTGGGTGTTCCTGTTTGATTAAAAAAATTTTGATGATTTAAATTCTCCAATGAATTGTTATTATAATAAATGTAAATGATAATAAAAGATAAAATGTGACGAAAAAAAATGAAATTCTTGAAATTTTATAAACATTAAACGCGCTGGAGTTGCAGATGTAAAGAAAATATTTTCTAGGAAAGAAAAATTTGCAAAATACGTTAATTTCTTTCTGAATAAGTCCTGAAGGTTTCTTTAAAATCCAACAATTAGCTGATTTTTAAGTATTTCCAAATCAATGTGAAAAAACGCTTAATTTTCCCGTAAAAAATTAGGGTCCCACGTTGACGTTACAAGAACAACCGAGATTTTAACTAAAATTTCTAAGGTTCTAAAAAGGATTTTAAAAAATTGCATCAAAAAATGTTTTGATTTTTCCTCTTAACAAAGATTTTGACGATAAAATGTTGTTTTTATTATGTTTGGAATATTTGTTTTCATGATACATTCTTCTTTTCTAACGAATTTTTGGAGATATCTCGTCAAAGAGAGAAGAATGGAGAATTTGTAAATTGATCAACCATTTTTTTACATGAGATTACAAGTTCTTTAATATATGAATGCCTACTCAAAATAGCAATGTTCTTTCATGTGTTATGGCCCTTCATGACGTCTGTTCAATTTGTTTGTTTTGCTTTTTTACTGATTATAAGCATTTCTGGGTTGTTAAAAACCGAAACATATTTTGGTCTCTAAGAATAACTGAAGTATTTTGAAGGTGTTTTCGATATATTTCTAAGGACTCTTAAATAAAAGTCTATGATTTCTTCAGATTTTACTTTGTTGTTGTGGCAGAGATAAATGAGTAACATTTCTTTATTGTTTGTTGGTTTTAAAAAGAACTTTAGTTGTATATACTTATATGTATGTATAAACACGATGACGAGAAACGATAAAGTGTACTTTGCTTTTGTTTCGTATTGGGAAATCGAATGCATGTATTATCCAATATCTGAATTGTTTTCTTCACAATGCCAAACGAAAAGCCTCCAAAATCCAGAGGAAAAATAGAAAAATCCACAAATAATATTTCCAACAACCATAACAAAGTTAGACGCATAATCCTACCTACCAATTCCATAATACTCAGCATCCAAAAAGGTCCAAACTTGACACAAAATTCATGAACACCACTTCTAAAAGAATAAAAGACACAGCATCAACCAAAAGAGTAACAATACCAGAATAGTCACAAGAATACAGAAAATAGACTGCACAAAATGCCCATTGATTTACCTCTGTGAAATATCGAGAAACCACAACCAAAAACGTTTATATGAACATCACATAGATGCTATATATATATATATATATATATATATATATATATATATATATATATATATATATATAGATGTATCAAGGGAGAGAAAAAGAGAGTGTAAATTGTGATCGGTTAATCGGGACATCATTGCAGTTGATACCAAGCTTGAAAAATTAAAATAAATCAATAATATATGCAATAATGTCCTTCGTTTATTTTTAGTCAGTAAGTTGTTTTATTGGTCCATCGTGAATAAATGAATATAAACTTTCGTCTCACTCATGACTTAGTTTCATTAAAGCAGAATTATGCAATTTCTGTGAGTATTACTTTAGAGTGCAGATACAAT
This sequence comes from Acanthosepion pharaonis, assembly GCA_903632075.3. Classification (NCBI taxonomy): domain Eukaryota; kingdom Metazoa; phylum Mollusca; class Cephalopoda; order Sepiida; family Sepiidae; genus Acanthosepion; species Acanthosepion pharaonis. The sequence continues at coordinate 257,627 of CAHIKZ030002020.1, forward strand.
TATGCATACAATTATAAATTATTGCTTTGGATTACAACATCGTGTTGTCTAGGATGCTATGTAAAGTATTCTTCATTTAATATCTACGCATAATTTCTACACATGAAGTCGTTTAATTGACGATTACAGTCTACAGTTTAACGACCCCCAATCGATCAATTAAGTTTACAATCATTCTAGACTTATTTATCAACAGTAGCATCAAAATAGGATTTCATATTTTTTCAATTTAAATGTTGAATAAAAACCAGAAAGTAAGAATGAAAACAACAATCTGGAGTAAACATTAAATTACAACAACGAAATAAATATGGGAAAATTAATATTAAAATGAAGTCATTTCACTTACAAGGCAGATGAACGTGTGTAAAACTCTCAATGAAAATGTTGCCATTTTTAGGTTGTAAGTTGTTTTTTTATAGGTTGCAAATTATTTAAATCGAAAACGAATGTTAATCCATGGAAATAGTATGCGTTTTGCAATCGTAAAAAAAATGTTGGTGCTCTCTTTTTTGAAGCAGTTATGTAAATAAACATAAACACTCTGACACTAAATTTGCAGAAACCTGCTTTTAGAAAAGAGCAAGTGAAGTGGAAACAATATCACTGAATTACGGTTCAGCAAATATTTATGTCGATATTAAGAAGCAAAGAAAATTTTCATATTCTGTTTTCTGTTGATGACTTATCTAAATTCATTCAATAGATGTCATACACTCTTAGGTGACCATATCTCTTTTGAATTCACGATTAACTTGACAAAGGAATTCCCGCAGGAGGCTACTTTTTCATTCTGATTGCCAACTAAGGCTATATAACCAAGTCTCTTCTGCTATTTAACCCATAGCTAGGAGGAGAAGGGATGGATTGATACCATATTCAAGGCTATTTGCTTGTAAATGAATGTAACGAACTTGACTAGTACTCGAAGTCGACTCTCCGATTTCTCATTAAAAGCCATTGTCCATTATACAATTCCAAGCTTATAGCACCTGGTTGTCCCAAGTGGTCACCCTTCTAGGTACTGACCAGCCTCAACGTTGCTGAAGTTCGGTAACCTTACTAGAACCGGTGTTTCAACGTGATATGGCCGTAATCATATTTAAATTAAAAACCGAATTTTAATTCTGGGAAAAAAAACGGAATTTTAGTGAGAAAAGAGAACTTTCTCTAAATTTATTTAACTATACTTTCTAAAAATGATAATTCATTTATTGTAATGATAGTTTTTATATAAAATTTCCTTTATGCTCAACAATGGAGACAGAGTGTTTGTAGATATAAACAGTAGGAATATAGAAATCAACACTGCATAGAGACTGTCTGTCTCAAATCATAAATTTGTTTAAAGATCAAGTATATACCTTTGTTAACGTTTTACTTATTTACTATTTTCTGTATTTCGTACCATTTTCCTTGTTTCTAGCACATAAAAAATTGTCCAATGTTTGACTACTTTCAGATTTCCTAAGCCATTATCTAAACCTTTCGTTTTTGAGCAATGTCATTTTCATTATTTAAAAAATAACGCGTCTACACGTGGCAACACGTATTATGTTGTCTTTTAATGAAACATAGGGCGCGATGAATAAATTGTCGTCTATATTACACAAAAATGAAAATAATACTGACATCTCAATATATCAGTTATATTTACCAAAATTAGACAAATATATCTTGAAATACTAAAGAGTACATTTATTCAATAAAATTGCCATTGGCTTCAACTACGGAGTCCAGAAGACTTTGGAATCTCCCGTATCTCTTCTGGGTGGTCTTCTTGTTTCATTTGGCGAATGCTGCCATAATCTTTGCTTTCAATTCATCTTTGGTGTTACAAGGAATTTTGTTGGTCTCTCACACAACTGCGCCCCACACATAATAATCAAGGGGGTTGCAGTCTGGGGAGATAGCTGGTTAGAAGTAAGAAGTGATGTGGTGGCAGAGATTATCTGACAGCTATTGCTGGGTTCTCTTGCTTGTGTGGCACGGTGAAGAGTCTTGTTCCCAGACATAGGATCTTCCAGCAGCCACCCTCTTAACCTAGGACAGCACACTCATCAAGACACTTGACGTAGGCCTCCGTGTTGAGACCGAGGCCCTGTCGGAAGATAAATGGAATCATAACATTACCAACTCAAACATTCATTCTTCAAAATAAAGTCCCTCATTCTCGACTATCTTCTGCCAGCTATCAGCTAGCATCTGAATCTGTTCTAGATACCCAGTCCAGTGGCATTGAATAAAATACTGTAAACAAGCTTCCTTCAATTCATTAAAAGTGTTGAATCGCGAAGGAATTGGGCAGAATAGGGCATAGTCACTTGGAGCAGCGTCGAATGGTGGATGTGGAAGAATTTCAACACCATCCATCTGACTTGCTATAACAAAGCCCGACCTCGATTGACCAAAGCATTGCAAGCAAGATACTCCTTCTTTTGTTTGCAAAACAGTTTAGCATTGATGGAGCGACCGTGTGGAACAAACTCAAAATGCAATACTCCTTGGAAATTGCATCAGACAGAGATCAAGATTTGTCTTATTCTTTCCGCTTGCTAAGTGAATCAGAACGTTCTGGCTAACGAAGTACTTAGAATATTTACATCATTCGGACTGTTGCCATATTCATGACGTTTCCGCCGTTGTACGCTTCGGCCTTCTTTACGTGATATTAGTTAGAATTTCGAATCGAACCATTTATTTAGTCCACAGGGGTAGATTGTTCTAATTCCACATGCCATGCCTTTGGATATTACCCCTGATAACACAACTCTTCAAGTTTTTGTTATCACAGCTGTGGCCAGAGATTGAACTCAAAACTGTTTGGGTCAAGTCACTTTTGGACACATAGACACAAGTCCCAGAGAATAAAATCGTTGGTTGATTGATAGTGAAAAGTGACTAGATAGATAGATAGATAGATAGATAGATAGATAGATAGATAGATAGATAGATAGATAGAGTTAAAAATGCATTCAGTAGATTATTTGCAAGCACGTATATGCCTATATGTGTCCTTGTGTGTGCTTGCAGTGAATAAACATATGTGTGTGCATGTTTGTGTATGTCAGTTATATTTCGTATAAAGTTACATAAAATATACAGCCCACCATATTGTAAAATTTTTCCTGTGTGTATTTGCTGTGAATAAACATATACATGTAGTTATGTGCGTATATATATGTTCGTGTATGTCATTTATATCGATGAGTTACATAATCACTTAGGATCTTAAGGACACCACATGTTTTGCAACAGTGTTGTATCTCGGGCAAGATAACCTGACTAATCCCAATCGTCTCCAAGCTGATTTGAATTCAAAGTGTTCTTTCTCCAAGATTGGTTACTAATCAAGGCTATAAGGCTATGTCTTCCCTGCTATTTAAGCATACCTGGGGGAAGAGGATATTTACCCGTAAATCAATGTAACGAACTCGACTGGAATTCGAACTCGGATCTCCGATGTTTCATTGCGAGCCGTATATAAAGATGCTAAAATATACAAGCTGCCATAGGGTAAAACATTGACTGTCGATCAATGGAATTTTCTTTTTAAAAAAATGCCTTTTCATAATTATGAGTGAAAGTAAAAATATTACCATCAAATATAATAATGTTGATTTTTATGCTGCTGCTGATGATGATGATGAAAATGACGTAATATCATATTATGAATAGGTCATTTACATAATCATTCAAAAGTACTATTTCATTGTTAGTACACGTAGACAAAAACTTAAATTGCAATAGTAGTCATGGTTAAGTAAACTGGTGGTTTATTTTTAGTAGCGAAAAAGACGGCTTAGATTACTATGAAGCGTATCTGATATCAAGTAAACTAAAAGTACGTAATCAAACAGATACAGGAATTCGACAAAGGACGTCTGTTACTGCGATGTAACTTTGACATGTTTTGGGGAGGATATTAAAATAATACAGAACTTACATTCACGGCAAACCGACTGCATACAAATACAAACTGAATTTAGTAAATATACGAAAATAGAAGGTGTGAGACAATTGAAAACGAAGCGCTGGGGATTATTTTTGTGATTACAAGATTCCACAGATATATTTACGGTAGATTTTTCACCTTGCAGTCGATCCACAAGCCATTACTAACAATATTTGGATCAAAGAAAGGTCTACCTGTCTACACTGCTAATAGATTACTAAGATGGGGGACGATTTTATTAAATTATAATTTCAAATTGGAGTATCTTCCATCAAACAAAATCGGGCATGCAGACGGTCTTTCGAGACTAATACCAAAGAAAACGGAGCCATTAGAAGATTCCGTAATTGCAGCACTACGAGATGAGGAAGATATTAGAACATCATTATGTAGTACAATTCGAAACCTCCCCGTCAAATTACAGGAAATAAGAAACGAAGCAGTGAATGATGAATTTATAAAGGAAACGAAAACAAAAATTGCAGGAAAAGATAAGAATATATCAGACAGTTTTTCGTTATGTGATAATATTCTGCTATATAATAAAAAAGAAGTAACCCTGAAAACGCTACAAAGGCGAATCCTCAAGGATTTTCACATGGGCTCTGAAGAAAAAAATAGGATGAAATCAATTAATGCGAAGTTACGTGTACTGGTCAAACATGGATCAAGATATTATATATATGGTGGACAAATGCAAAGGGCTGTTCTAAAGCAGCCAAAGCACCTCAATCACTCATAAGCCATGGCCTAAGTCAGATCGACCGTGGTCGAGAATCCATGTAGATTTTCGCAGGTCCATTAGATGGTTTCTACTACTTGATTGTAGTAGACAGTTACAGCAAATGGCCAGAAGTATTTCGTTGTAGAAAACCTACTTCTGAGACGACAATAAATTGCCTTCACGAGCTGTTTGCTCGTTTCGGAGAGGTTTCGGAGAGGTTGATTGTTTAGTCACCGATAATGGGACACAATTTACATCTGCGGATATTCAAGAATTTTGTGAAACTTTTCAGGTGAAACACATCAAATCTCCGCCATATCACGCAAGGCCAAACGGGCAAGTGGAGAGATTTTTAGACACATTAAAAAGAGTACTAAGGAAAGCTTATGACGTGCCAACAGAAAAGGCTTTACAACAATTCTTGCAAGTGTATAGAATTACACCGAACAGTACTACGCCATCAGCATTATCACCGGCAGAAATAATGTTCGCCTGAAAAATTAGACCGGTATTTGACAAATTTCTGCCAAAACAAACAAAGCAATCACCAACGTCGTTTGTACCAAAAAGAAAGTTTAACCCAGGGGAGAAAGTTTTTTTTTAAAATGTTCAGAAACAACACATCCTATTAGGAGCCAGGTACAATGGAGAAACAAATCGGGAACGTGATTTACATAATTCATGGTCCGAAGTTCTCGCATAAAAGGCACAAATCAGATCAGAAAGAGGCTGTTAGAGGATTCTAACGGTCTACCTCAGGAAGGTGTGACGTCGTCCCCCGGTCTCAGCGCCGACTATGACGTTCTATCCTGATCTACCACGGCGCCAGTTGTGACGTCCCTAAACAGCACCAGTTGTGACGTCTTCGCCGCGTCGTCAGCTGTTCGCTCCTCGCTGCTCCGTCCGGGTGTCGCTGCTCCAAACGTGACGTTCTAACCCTTTGGTGATTCGGGTAGGAATCTGGTTAGATTGATACCAGCCTCGCCGTTCCCAACCTGTTTCCAACGCCTGGTTACCAGGGTAACTGCACTGATCTCCAGTCTGCCTACCCACGTTGTGAATTGATCTTAGACAGACGAGATCAACAGGGGTTGGGGCCGTAATGCAAGAGTTCAACGGGGGTGATAACACACAAATATGTATAAAAGAAAATAAAATGAAAACTCACAAAGTTCAAAGTATCAAGGAAAAAGGTAACAAACTTTTTATGTCTAGTTGTTCGGTACATAGGACTGTGTCTACCTAACCGACCCGTTCTGTGGATTGTGGCACGACGCTTTCGCTAGGTAAATTTTAACGCTTCAAGTTGTCTGCTCTCTAAGAAATTTGTGTTTCGGTGTGTCTTTGGACGAAAGTCGAAATACTTATTTCTGTGGTCTGGTTCTAAGTCGCTCTTCAAACTATTTGTTCTTGTTTGAAGAAGAGTCCAAAAGTGTGCGTGAATCTTGGTCAGCTATCTTGATGCGGTTTCAACACTGGGCACTCATCTCTGCCTGCCGTCCGGGGCTCAACTCACTGGGCACTCATCTCTGCCGTCGGTGCGCGAACTAACTTCTTTTCGCCAGCTTGGGTCGAACGAACTCGGCACTCAGGCCAAACGAACTGGCCTCTTCTGCCCGCTTGGGGCGAACGAACTCGGCCCGCCGTCCGAGGCTCAACTGATTTCTGTCTGGTGGGGCTTCGTTTTTATTGACGCCGTCAAAACTGGGGTGGGTCTGTCGGCGCCAGGGGTTCTTCGATAATTCTAAATACGTATCCACCCTTCTTATTTCTGGTTAGGGATTTTCCACTCTTTTCCATTTTTGGTAACTCTTTTCTCACTCCCACTCTCTTACCGTGCTTCTGAGGGGCGTGCACTGCCTTCCCCACTTCTTCGTATCGTCTTCTCATACTTACACTCTGGATAGAGGCGTCGACTGATTTTCTTCGTGCGTCACGTGACCACTCTCGGCCAATGAGGTCCTGGTCGGGTATCTTTCCTCCTCATCCGTGCGTCGTGGTCCACTTGGCCAATGACGTCTTGGTCGGGTATCTTTCCTCCTCATCCGTGCGTCACGTGGTCCACTTGGCCAATGACGTCTTGGTCGGGTATCTTTCCTCCTCCTTCGTGCGTCATGTCATCCACTTGTCCAATGACGTCTTAGTCGGGCGTGAACAACCCGTGGCTTTGTTTTGGGAAAGAAATACCTTGCTTAAAAAAAAAAAAATTAATTAAATCGCCCTTATCATGAGCGGCCGATGTGACAACTCTCGGTTTTAACACGTGGCGTTTGTCAAGCAGTTTATCGCTAATTGGACATGATGACCTAAGAAAGAAATTTTCTCCAAGATCTCAGCCAACTTGGCGTCTCCAAAGCAAAAATAAAAATATTTCATTTTCCTTCGGCCCATGTGTTGATAACAAAAATCTTTATTATCGCAGGGCAAAAGTCTATTCTGTCAAAAGAAAAACTTAGCCAGTGAAAACTACTTGTGTGGGATTTTAATTCTCCACACCCAGTCAAGACTGTCTGTGTTTCGTCAATGTTCAACAATGTATTTCTTCTTTTGGTGACATCTATTGATAACACAATTCCATTTTTCGTGGATAAGCGGAAATCGGTCAACGCTTGTTCGTAGGTCACCTAGATATTTTCCACATCTGATACCTATCAACAATAACCCTTTTCTTCCTTATTCCCGTCTCTTAAGCCGTGTGTGTGTGTGTGTTCGCCTTTGACCCGTCTCGTATTACTTTTTCTTTCTTTCTTCTTCGTTTTCTCTTTCTTTCTCCCAAATCGCCTGAATGCAAAGAAAGAATTGTTCTTAAAACCTAAAATATTTTTCGGCCTTAAATGATCCTCAAATGGTTGATAAACCGTAAAAAAGCAAATCATATATCTATAAATATTTCTTTCAAATCGTTAGGATGCATGGTGCCACAAAGGGGAGGAAGTAATGGACCCAATATTTGGCACATTCAATATGCAAAGGCCTCAATCAATTTCATAACCGTGGAAATCAAACAGAAAAAGAAAATTTACAGAACCTTTGATGATTAATCCGAAGAGGAAAAAATATTAAAGACCCCTGCGAGGTAAAAACTTGGGAGGAGGGTGTCATGGGTCCTTACTTATAACTACAGAATGAACTCTTTCTAACACTATGTATATTACGCCTCTCAAGAGAGAGGGAGGAATCGAGTCGAGCCGATAGTAGTTCAATCCAACCCAGACTGACAGTCATACTAACACCTTTTCCATCTTGTATTATTATTTCGTGTAATATACCATCGTTATTTCTACTGTTGTGCTCGTATTGTTCTTCCTTGGTCCTAACTTGGACCATAACAAACCATTTATTTAGTCCACAAGGGTAGATTGTTCTAATTCCGCATTTAGGATCAAGTATCAAGCATATATTGAACTTTTATTTAACTACACGTTTTAAACTGATCGTCAAGATTTCATTTCTTTAACACAATATCGAAACGTTTGCTATTTAAGATGCATTTACGTTAAACATTTCTTATTCGACTCAATTCTTTTTGTGCGATGGAATTCGCTATTTCACGCCTTCCTTATATGGATCAAACAGATTGAGTCCACTTCGTATAAATTGCTTGATTGGGCAGGATACGACAAAAAAATGATTAAATATGGAACTGACAAAATTCTGGTGACTATCTTAAGATAAAAATTCTTTTGCCAATTGAATCCTTTATTAATAGCGATCAATAAGTCAAATTCCTGAAGGCCAAAAGTCATAAAACAAAGAAATGCAGTAAATCATTCTTTAACTGATTGTCTTTTGGTTGACAATAAAGTAATAATTATTTCCCATATAATGTTGTTTTAATGGCAATTCAAATCAAAAGCCACAATAATCAACGACAGACGAGGCGAAGGGCAAAATAAACACATTTACAACAAATCGCTATTTGTCTTTGCTTGCGAGTATTTTCCATCAAAACTGAGATATTCTTTTTAATAAAACGAAAGTCAAACGCAACACAATATATAAAGGCTGAGATATATTGTAGTATTTAGGGAAGTGTCAAAGAACCAACAACATAACCATTATTCTCGCATAGCAGTCTTCTATGTCAACATAACAGAATATCATGTAAGATGACAGCTTAAATTGAGAAACAACTTTAAAAATAGCCAAATGTTGGACAATTTTTGTCTTTAGTTTCACCCGAAATTAAAGCAACCATACAAAGTTAAGAACGGCTCATCAAACCTAATAAACATTCATTCTCTGTTATATTTAACAATATATGTTTAAATATACACACATGCACACACACACTTATATATAAAACAAATATATATGTATATATCAAACAATATATATTTATATATATAAAACAATATATATATATATATATATATATATATATATATATATAACAAATAAACAGACAGACAGAATCTGAAGAGTTTGGATATTGGATGGGATTAGGTAATTATTTAATAATACAATAGATCGGTAATTGCCTTTGATTTAGATTAAGTTGTGTATACAGGGGTGTCTTGCTTCAAGTGGAACATCTACATGAAACGGAAAAAAGAAATTCTACAAATAACCACAGAGGAATAATTTTTAAAGGAAAAGACACTTTCGCTTCAACATTTAGCTTCATGATGAAGTGTCATGTCTTGAACGTTTATTTAACAACGCATCTTAAACTCAGAATGTGTAAATGAACAAGACCAAGACCATGTGTGGAAACAATATTTAAATCATGGACGAATCGTGGATCTATAAATATCTAAGATAAATTACCGAATACACCAACTTTTTAGCAGCAGACCCAGCAATTGATCCAATATAATCTTTTCATTTCATGTCAACAAATAATGTAAGCATCAGTCATACTGATGGAAGACAGGAATCTATCAGATGATTGATAGAGAGCGGTTTCGCTTTGAAAGCGTTAAAATTCTCAAACCATTCATTATCCCTGTTAACAACAGTTTGTTAATCATTTAGACATCAGCTACAAATTTGACGTTATCGAACTGATCCGATTTATTGCTAAGGCAAGAGTAAATAGCCCCAGGGGACACTTACGTTACTGCAGAAAGAGGTTAAAGAGTGGACATTCAGGGTAAGTTTCATTTCGCGATTTGACAAGAAAAACTTAATAAGTTCAAAAAATCGCCCAGAAATACAATAACTTTTCAAGTTACAAAACCGTCTTATCAAACCCTGTCAAATGCCTTCGAGATGTCCAAAACATATGTAAAACAGTAATTTATTCATCTATGTTTGATATGGTGCTAATACCTTACATATTTCTATGGTCTGGCTTTTCGATTTATTTATAAAAATGAGCTTACTATATGTTGTGGATTCCGGGATGAAATCCGGTCTCAAATTAATGACAAACGCAAGAATGAAATATAGCAAATAAATGTATTGACGTAATAATACAATTGGTAATACGGATAGTAGAAATGCGGTTAGTACCAATAATAATATATATACAGTCTGGGAAATTCAGTATCGAAGTAGGACTTCCTTCTCAGTCTACGTGCTCGCAACTGTGACTCCTACAAAGAGGTTACCTCACACTCTCACTCTCTCACTGTATCACTTCCGGGTATTCACCGGCAGCAGTACAAGTACACACTGGGCGAGTCCACTTGTGTGAAAAAGGGGTGGACCCCTTAACACTATATATATATTTGTTTAAATAATACAAGTTTAGAAAAGATATTCAAGTGTAATAAACTCATATGTTAAAAAACGGCGTATATTTTGTATCCCCATAGATTAAAACGTGGAACTTAATAATCCAAACAAAATATTTTGTTTACAAACTTTAAATTTGGAGCCTTTTTGACATCAGAGCTGAACCTATCTTTTGTAAAATTCTGTACATAATTTTTTACTTTTTTAACAAGCCAACTGATTTCATTTTGGTATTTAAAAAAAAACCGTGTTAGTAACTTTTTAATAGTCATAGATTTTCATACAATTTTAATATTTTTATTATAAATAATTTTTATATGAATTGTTAAAGAAATGCTTTTAACCATTTCACCCCAAGCAAGTAGATGAAGTTACTGAAATACAAGAATTTACTGATTGTGTAAGAATATGAGAAAAACATTATTAAATAGTGGTTAATTAAAGAACAGGAATTAAGGAAAAAGATGACGATTAACATTACATTTACATTTTCGAAGATCAAATTTGACTGGAGAGGAAGAATCTGAGAAAAGAGTCCCACAAGCGAAAAGTGCGAGAGAAGAAACTGTTAGCATAGAACTTACGGTTACATCTAGCCATTTCAGCTATGAAATGATGAGGCCTAACTGCCAATCTAGTTCTAGTTCGAGGTACCAAAAAGGAAAGATCAATAGAACACTTGCCATGGAAACATTTAGAAAAAAGCACAATGAAGTTTTATTCAGCGGTGGCAGATTCTTCATTCGATTTTATTAAAAAATATCTAAATACATAGTAGAAGAAACATATCAGAATAGGTACCGGGAATGTTGTTGATGAAAATTAGGAACAAAGTAGGTATAAGTGTAGATCCCTTGTAACGCCCAAATTAATGTAAAAAATTTTTAAAGGAGCGGCAGTTCAAGAAAATTTCATTTCGCGATTTGATAAGAAAGATTGAATTCACTCAAAAATTCTTGTGAAAAAGATCAGCATGCTAAACCCTGTCAAACACCTTATCATTTAAAGACACTTTCAGCAATAACTGTTAATACATCAGCAGGTGACCTAGAGAATCGAAAGCCGTATTGTTTGTCTGAAAGAAAACTAAGCATGGTGAGATGTTTAACCAATTAGCAGTTGATTAGAGCCGCTAGGACTTTACTAAAAGATGTAGAAAACTAATAATTCTATCGTTAAAAGGACGTGATAGTTCGCCTAAGTTCTTAAAAACAGGAACTACAGAAGAAGATTTCCAACATGCAGGACAGCAAAAATTAACAAGACATTTATTATAAAGTTTAGAGAGAACAGGATCCATTTCAGGAACACGTTTATTTAGCACTATTGCAAGTATAGCGCCAATTCCGCATGTATTGTGGGGATCCAGTTTAGGTATGATAAATGAAATTATGTATGAATTTATATGCATATCATACAGTAGAGAATCAGTTCTAACTGGAAATCACGCAAGGGTGTTTCAAATGAGATCAAGAGTAGAATATGAAGAGAATTTATGAGGAAAGAATTCTACTTTATCTGATGATAACACCTCACTTCGATCGAAGAGAAGACGAAGAAATGAATTATTCTTATTTAACACACTATTACAGAGCTGAGAACCAAATTTAAACTCATTGAGGAAGTATTTACATATTTACAATTATTGCGTGTGGATATAAAGAGGCATCTGATGTGATCAGGGCTCTCACGTTATTACACCCAGAAAAAGTGATTCCTCTGTGTGTGGCTTATAGCGGCTGAAAAGACAAGCGTGAAGCAAGGAGAATATTATGGTTTCCCCTAGTATTTCCAAGATTGCACAAATCCATTGAGGTAAGTTTTAACCAAGGAAGACACTTCAGTAGCACAGTTCTTAATAGGAAAGTTAAAAATTTCACCCCAAGAGTCGTCGCGAAGAAAATCATGAAAATGAATCTCAGTCAGTACGCTGATAACAGGAAGATGTATTGTGAATAGGAGATTCCTGTCTAAGAGACTCAAAAGAAATATCAACAGATACTACAGCCTGATCCGAAAAGACAACATAATTGTGATGCACGACATGAGTTAGGAGTGGAGGAAAGGAAGAAATCAAGTAAAGAAGCATTTTGATCAGAATTATTAGGGAAATAATTAAGGAAATCCACTATTTGACTGAGAGACGGAACAACGGAAAGATTGAAAGTCTGAATACCGGCAAAATTAATAACATTAAGATGCTTAAGCCACTTGAAATGATGAGCATTAAAATCACTGAACTCAAGATATTCGCAGATGAATGTGGAGAGAGAACCATTTCTATACTGCCAGATATTCTGTCTAATATGTTACAGTCCTGAGAAGAAGGAGAGCGATAAGAAAAGGAGATAGATAACAGATTGCAATAAAGAAAGTCGAAAGCACATGAAAGAATAATTTTAGGATTCAAGAGACGATTCCCTTGCCTTTGGAAGATTTTCTCGAGGGTAAACACAAAGCGTGTTTCCTAGAATATTTTCGTCAAAGAGAAAGATAGTCTGGAACAAAGAATTCAGTGGTATTGATAAAAAAGTTTAAATACGTTTCGAAATTCTCTAAGATATGTGGAAGACATTTCAAGAGAAAAGATTCTACACTGCAGAAATTGGTATGAATACCAAAAATTTTAGACAAAGAAAGCTTGAGTTGCGTAGGTGATTTTTGATTCCTGGGTTAGTCTTATTTCTGTTAATTTTAACTGTCATGAGAAGATTTTTTTTTTATTTTTGCAAACTAAACGGTAAATGGCCAAGACTGAAGCATAGTCTGGCTTCGGTGTTGCTCACTGGAAAGTCATGTGACTGTTGACCAGAGCAATCTCTGTAAGTGCTATCGAAGAGTACGGGCTCCTTGCTACCAGTTTGGATGCAGCAACTAGAAAACTGCCAAGCCGTTACATTTAAAATGAAAACTCTTATCAGTTAAATCACAAAAATGTTAAGACATTTAAATCATTATGGCAATGGAAGAAAGAAACCGGTAAACCACATCCTAAACAAAATACAAGAGATAAAGCTCTACTGCTCAATAAACATGGAAGACGTACCTGCCGTGTTTATGTAGGCGAACCTATTGACTTCTATTTATCTATTTACGGCACAAGAGGCTGAGCGCTTTCTCCACACAATATCTCTAGAAAGGTTACTGAACAGGGATCTAGACTCCTTTCAGACCAAGGAGGAATTACTAAATCCTCTGAATGTTACTCAGGAGTTGAAATATAATAAATTTAGCATCACGAATTTCAATTTCAAGATTAAGATTTAAATTAATTAACGTTTAAAGTTTCAGATTTTTTCATCTCAAAGCAACAAATAAAGAAAAATTGAGGAATTCTCCTCTTTATAAGAACCTCATTAAATTTTATTTTCCTTAAAAACTTTCATGAAAAAACTTTAAGGCATACCAAAATTTTTCTTTTTATTACAGAAATAAATTTTATAAATAACCTTTTTTGTGGGTGAGTGTCAGGATGTCTTTTTAATTTTGCAAATATTTATTTTCTTTTTTGAATTTGAGATTAATATTCCTAATATAAATAAGAAACGTTCATCTATGAACGTCTTTTTTAATTATTCAGTCGTAATCTTTTCAATTTCCCACTTATTACCACCTGACTCCACTCATCAAAGCTGTTGTACGAACATTAATCGAGATATGAACAATTTTACATTAACAATAATAAAAGCAATACCTTTCAAGGATATCCGATCATAACAAGACAATTTATAATCGGCGGATTTCTCTCACCGTAGAACTATTAAAAACGAGTTACATTTCATCTGCTACGTAAGTGAAATGCCTGATTTTTATTTGCATTTTCCTTATTTTTATGTCGTTTTAGAGTTAAGTTTTTAAAAATTTTATTCTTCATTTTTACACAGTTTTCGTTCAATATTTAATATTAACAAATATGAAAAAATGTTTCATTGTTTTGATAAACAATCCTAAAAAAACTTGTATGCCTCATTAAAACTTTCGAAACAATATTTTAGAAGTATTTCTCTTGAAAAATAATAATCTAGATTCATAAGTACACTACAGTTCAAAAGTTTCAAGCCACCCTAAGAATTAGCATGGTATGAAGTTGATGAAAGAGTGAAAAAATACATGAAAAAGAGTTCTTAGAGTCTTTGAAAAAAGAATGGAATGATTTATCAAATTTATACTTTGAGAAACTTCTGCAACGAATGCCAAAAATTTCTTGCTCAGTAATCAAAGCAGATATTTTGACGAGAGCAAAATTTAATCTTAAAATAATTTTCCTTTTTGTCATAAGATTTTTAATAAAAAATTCATTTTTCACTTTTTTAATAATGTATAATACTTTTCTCTTATTTAAAGTATAAAACAAATACATTGTGACTAATTTAAAAGTTTACCAGAAATAATATAACTTTTTATTTTTAAATTCAAATTACTGATTATCAGCTATGGAACATTTTGACTGTGATCGAATATTGAATAGTAAAATTGTCTATCTCTATTAACTTCTCAAAGTGAAGCTAAGAAGTTACTTTGAATTAAAAAAAATAATATGGTTTAGAAAGTTATTTTGTTTAGAAGTAATTGTTATCGAAAATTTTTATTAAAAAATATAATAATTTACATTTAAATAGTTGGGGAAAGTTTTAACAGATGATAGAAACTATGACACATAAATCCGAAGGCATTACCATAACGAAAGTTGCCTTCCAAAAGCTAAGCAAAGTACTAAGAAACATAAAGTACTTACATTGGAAAAATGTAGAAATTCTTAACTTTTTTTGTGTCCAAAGATAATTATGTTTCTCTCCAATTTTCGCAGAATAAAAAAAAATGTAAAAATTGCATGGATCACAGTAAAATACGTCTACTTTGTTTTGGAAATTCTTTGACTAAAACTCACATTTTATTTTATTTTCATCTCTCGTTTTCTTCCATCCATCTTTTACTGTTTAAGATATTCCTAATAGCAACCAATCAGGTAAAAATATTTTTTCCATAAATACTCTTTTCTAAAATGAATCATCTTAACGTGCTCCTCTCTCACTCTCACTCTCTCATATATATATATATATATATATATATATATATATATATATATAAATTTGTATTTACAATAATAACAATCTCTGTTAGAAATTCAAGTGTATTAATGTTTATGCTTACAAAAATGACAGTTTTCTTTTTATTGTTTGTATTGAAACCCTCACGTTTAGTCCATATACGAGAGTAAGTAACATAATAAATTAAAATATAATGAGTAATAAATTGTAAAAATAAACCAACAAGCATTCTTGAAAAAAATTCTTATTCAGTAATATAATAAACGAAAAAACGAAAAAAAAAAACAATGCTAATAGAGAATAAAAATGTATGTAGGAATAATAGAAAATCTTTAAAAGAAAGGTAGAATAATGATAAAATTTCCTTCGAGAGAAAAAAGATATCCTGACAATACTAAACTTCCAAAATATACATGGGAATAAAAAGAAAATACATCTATACGTATTGTAAATGGAAACTAATAAAAATGGAATCTCCTTGAGGTAGTAAGAGCAAGAACTGTCGACTGTGCTGAAGAGAAAACTTTACAGAAATCAAAATAAATAAATAAAAATGATTTTAGCAATAAACTCGTTACTTTTCTGAAGACATTGAGAACAAAATACATTATACATTTCCCGTTTTGCCACACATATATATATATATATATATATATATATATATATATATATATATATATATATTTCTCTCATCACTACAAACATTGTGTTATCTCTGTATTTTCTTAAACAGGGAAATGAATAACAACCAGACTAGATCGAGAAATCTTACTAAAGAAAAATATATCTCTCGGCAGGAATTGAACCTGTATCTCATTTTCTATCAGGAAAACCCCAACTTCTCCCGCCAAATTGTAGCGCTACCTGTCTGGATGAAGTAAGGTCATTTTAATATCGCTACGTTTGAATTGTCTATTTAAGGAAGACACGTTTTTCACTGGGACTTTCTGCGAATCTTGATCTAATAGCTTCAGTTTCGTAGTCGAAACGTAAACAACAGTAATTCAAACCCTGCTGTATCAAGATAACCTCACGTCACACTTTGGGTATAGGAGTGGTTTCCCTGATGGAAAGTTGGGGGTAGAGGTTCGATCCTTATCGGGAGATAGAATTCTCATTAAGCAAGATTTCTCGATCTAGGCCGGTTGTTATTAATTTCACTATTTAAGTGACGGATTAAAATCTCTATTTAAACATTACGTATGTATATAATCGATGAACGGCTGGTAGAGGTTCGGTCCTTGTCAGGAGGTAGAATTCTCATTTAGCAGGATTTCTCGATCTAGGCCGGTTGTTATTAATTTCACTATTTAAGTGACGGATTAAAATCTCTATTTAAACATTGCGTATGTATATACTCGATGAACGGCTGGTAGAGGTTCGATCCTTGTCAGGAGGTAGAATTCTCATTTAGCAGGATTTTTCGATCTAGGCCGGTTGTTATAAATTTCACTATTTAAGTGACGGATTAAAATCTCTATTTAAACATTACGTATGTATATACACGATGGGCCGCCGAAAACGTCACGGCCACACACTTCCCAAAATCTGAACAAAAGGAAAGATGATCACCACGTCACCCTCGGCTAAGGTTTCCACCGATCGGTCAATGATCATTCTACGTTGAATTCCAGTGCGTCTGTGTGCACCGAAAACTGGGAAAGGGCGTGGTGCATGTTTACATCGTAACACGATGAAAAATGCCACTTCGAAAAATAAGAAGGCGAACCCTGTTTCAAATATTAAGTTTTATTCAACGCTTCGCCTGCTTGTTCAGCTCGGTAGGTAGGTAATAGTTGGGACCACTCCTGCTATGTCAGTTTTTTCCCTACGAGTATATCGCCCATCTATTCATCCTGATGTGGTGATTGGCAAAACGAAATGGCGTCTTCGGAACCGTGCGGTGCATATACCCGTCTCCTGCCAAGAAGGACGGACCAGAAACTGTCCCCAGTAACATGACTGTTAATATAGACCAGGACCCAGATATACCCTATTTCCTGTTTTGTTGCCACTTGATCTACAAAATTCCCTAATTCACACCTGTACTTCCGCGTTAACCTTCGGTTAAATAGGATGCCGCTTAGAAGACTCACCTTCAAAAGGACCCAGCAGCTGGTCTATCAAACAGAAATACTTGAGATCGAAATAAAACCAACACTTCACTTTCTATGTAGGTGTCCATATTATCTTAAGAAACTTGAGTAGAAAGCCTTCTTAATTTGGTCAAAGGATTTTCAACCCACGCTCACACACACGTATATATATACATATACACACACACACACACACACACACACACACACACACACATTATATATATATATATATATATATATATATATATATATGTATATATATAATGATAATTTATTTATATATATAAATGTTATAGGCTTAGGTCTAGGAGAAGGGAAACCTGCCTGGAAAGAGCTGGGATCCCTCAGGCTATCTTGCCCAAGCAACACTGCTAAAACTGCAACACATGTGGTGCCCCTTCCATGCAAAGGGGTTACGGGATTCGTGATCGTGATATAATTAATACTCTTGTGAATATATATCAGGTCATCCCATAAGTTCTGTCTGAATTTTGAATAAAGCAAACAAGTGACCAAATGTTACATTTAATTACAGATTCAATCAACAATGTACTTTCCCGGATTATCTATGACTTCCTTCCCTCTATGAACAAGCTTACTAATTCCATTACTGTAAAATTCCTCTCCATTCACACATTCCTCTCCATAACCTGAGTGAATGTTTCTAGCCGCTTCGGCTGCTGAGTTTCCTTTCTTGACCTCATAAAGCATTATGTGCCTCAAATGATTCTTGGGTACTTCCATGTTAGCAGGGTTTTAATCAAACAAAATTTAATTTTATTGTTCTCTGAAATAAAATTTGATTAGTTTAAATGCATCTAAACATAAAAATAATGTTCAGCTCCATTGGACGTTATAAAATACTCTTTAAATTTCGTTCATTTTAACAAAAAGTTCAAATTCGGACAGAACTTATGGATACAATTCTTATTTGAAAAAGGCGAGTCATTATATGCTCCTAAAATCGGTCCAAAAAGTCGTGAAGCATTACATTTAATCAACATTATAAACATTATAACTTTGGCAAATTTGAGTCCATTTTCGTGGATTTAATTTAATGCGTGTGTTTGTGTGTCTGTCAGAGAGAGAGAGAGAGAGAGAGAGAGAGAGAGAGAGGAAATATATTTTTATTTGAGAAATCTGGTTCTTTTGCGAAACTTTTAATCACTTCATCAACTTCGGAACTTTGGTAAATTTAAATCCATAAGTGTTTCTTCTTTTTTTTTTTAGAATGGAACTGACAAATACAAGTAACGTTGAAAGACCAACAAAGGAAATGGAATCAGAAACAGAACCTGATGATGGACACGCCCTTCTGATTCCTGATGGTGGTTGGGGTTGGGTTGTTTGTTTTGCTGGATTCATGATTAATTTTACAATTAGAGGATTGGCTGCCTCAAATGGAATTCTCCTCATTGGACTGAGTGAACTTTATGATGTTTCTATTTCGAAAACTGCCATGGTGGGTTCTATTTTCGACGGAATCAAATCATGCGTTGGTAAGTTTGCAAATTGGCCAATGTATAAAAGACTGGAGTGTTAAAAGAAAGAAATTTGTAATTTTGAGACAATTTTAATCTTGACTTGAACACTTTTTCATTAACCAGGTCCATTTGTGTTGCTTCTAATGATGTTTAATGCAAGCCATCGACAAGTTATCATTTGCGGAGGATTCCTTTCTGCTCTGGCAACCGTTGGATGTTTTTTTGTTGATCAAGTTGAAGTTCTTTATGTTACGTATGGAATTCTCTCAGGTAAGAAGGAGCAAATACTTTTAGTAAATTGATACCAATACTTACTTTTACTTCCTTATTATTTTATACTTGTTTTGTTTTCACATGATTAGATTTGGTTGCTGTCAGACAAGTAGAAGCAAGTCTTCTGTTTGCTCCAACACTTTCCTCAGTATTTTTCTTTTTAACTTTTTTTTTACTAGATCTTACATTTCTTACTGGGTTTTGCATTGTTGGATGTCAAAGATATACATTCGTCGGCCATTTTATTAGGCCTACTCTTTCCATATCGAGATGGACTCCATGTTGCCTTTAGAAGAACCTGAATTCTTCGATTCGACGAAGTTCTAGAAGTAACCTTTCGAATTTTTCGAAATCATGTTATTATGGCATAACACATTTCTTCTAAGTTGATTGGCTGCACGTCCAGGATTTTAGGAGGGTACTGGAAGTGAAAGCGTATGAGAAAACATTAGTGAAGAGAAAAGACAGATTTCAGAAAATCAGAAGATGGCGATTGACGTTGCATTTCAATTTTTGAAGATTGTAGGCGTCGGTTAAACAAGAAACCGGAAGAGAGTTCCACAGGTGAAAAGTGCGAATAACTAAACTATTAGAATAGAAGTTACTGTTACATGTCGCTAATTTATCAGTAAAAGAATGAGACCTAAATGCCGATCTAGTAGTACGCTTACATTCATCATGCTTCCTATATAGAGTCTAGCTTCCAATATTTTCCCTTATTGCTTCATTTAATCCACTTTCACTATTCCTAACTTAATGCAGTTCTGGTTTATATTAAACCTCATTATTACTTGTTATTATTGTAGCTCAGTTCTTTTTGTTGTCACATGTTCTATTTTGTGTACCATGAGCATTAAACATTTAGTGATTCAGGTCGCCATTTTAGAGATTTAATAGATTCCCCAATCACTGAAATTAAACTCATCTAAACTTCTTAGAAGTCTCTTAATACGTTTATTGTATTTAGAGAGTATCAAATGTATTCATCCAAATGATATTTCCGTAAAATGATTATTTCAATCCTGGATTCACAATGTTTGGTAATTTTGATTTTACAACATATAAAGCTTTAGTATAAATATTCACGTTATGCATAGAAATGAATTTTCAGCTAATAATAATAATTATAATAATAAACTATTGTTGTTATTATTAATAGTAGCCATAGTTGCAATATTTGTAGCATTAGTAGGAGCAATATTTGTTATAATGGTGGTGGGAGGATGAAGCCAATATTGAAACACGTGGCTTGTCAACAAAATAGTAATATATAGAGATCGATTATAAAATGTCGATTAATCGAGCTGAAATGAACCAGATGGTAAACATTAATAATGAAATCAATAATGGGACACATGGATTGTCAACAAAAGACTAATACACAAGGATCAATTATAAAATATCAATTAATCAAACTAATTAAAGAACTGAAGCAGATGGTAAAAATTAATAAAGAAATCAATATGCATGCATTTATTTCTTATAAATAAAAAAGAATAGAAATTGATTATAAAATATAAAGCTGAAATGTTCGACTAATGTGAGATAACTTGTTTGATAATTTTATGAAGATTATTTCTGTGATGCTGTCTTCTGCTATTTCGGTTTGGCTGAATGGGTATATAAATACTTCTCAGTTAAGTAAGGTTAAAAAATGCTCAATTCAGTGAATCAAATCGAAGGAGATTTTGAGTGATTCATTGCGGATGACAAGGAATACAGTTCAAGTGAGCAGAACCTTTTGTGGCAGTGATTCTGCCTCCTGCCATTTCTACTTACAAGTCCAGATTATATATATATATATATATATATATATATATATATATATAGAGATAGAGAGAGAGAGAGAGAGAGTCATCCACAAACGGACTGTTTCGTTGTATCACAGCTCATCAATGTGGCCAGCCATCCGATTGGGCATCGAAACCTGACCGATTTGGCATCAGTCAGAGATTCTACAACCAACAAGCGGAAGGGAAATTTTAACGTTTTTACTATGCGGAAGACGTCAGTAGCTAGGAGAGCTCGATTCGAGTAGAAGAGCATTGCGTTGCCAGCAGCAGCCACTGTTTATAATATCACCACTTAGTTTGTAAACATGGCTTTTACGCTTTTGTGGTCATCAGACAAATGGTGCCTTTTTTAAAAAATGGATCTATTTATGCGTATTTGTGTTTAATTATTTATGTTTGGTGGTGGGGGAATTATCTTTTGTGTTTGTTTGGGATGACACTCTCAAATACATAGACACACATACATATATGTATACTCGAACGCATGGATGTGTGTCTAAGCTTAAACTTAGATTATTTATATGGGTGTGTTTGTACAAACTAAAATGCATAAACCTGTATGTACGTGCGTCTATGTATCTGAGAGTATCATCCCAAACAAACACAGAATATAATCCCCCTCCACCACACACAAATCATCAAACAAAAATAAGAATAAATAGATCCATTTTTTAAAAAAATGAACCAGTTTGCCCGATGATGGCAAAAGCCAGGTTTACAAACTAATATCCATACAACTAAATATGTTAGCTCTATCACAGATATTGAGCACTTTTCACTAAATACATATATATATATATATATATATATATATATATATATATATATATATATATATATATGGCAGCGCAGCTGAGTAAGTTTTAAAATGCTCGATTCAGTGAGTTAAGTCGAAGTGGATTTTGAGTAATACATTAGGAAGACAAGGTATACGTCTCCTGCTATTTACATTTAGAAGGCCAGAGTGCGTCCATATGTATATATATATATATATATATATATATATATATATATATATATATATATATATATATATGCACATATACACACCATCCCATTCCAACGTTAAGGTTCGGTTATAATATTAGGAATGTCAAACTGTACCCGAAATTCTTTAAGGGGAAGATTTTCAAGTAAAAATTTAATCAGAGGGAATTTTATCAATTAAGGGACTGTTATTTTTGGTAGTTAGTGAGTGATTCTAAGAGCTATATTCATATATGACGTTGAACCTGCGTCTGTGTCTACATTTTAATACTGGTTCTCTCCTTTGGTTTAACAGTTTGCATTGATCATTGTATTTAATTATTCTAATTTTTTTCCTCTAAAAATAGCCTTCATCTATCTCTAAAACTATTAGGGGTTTGTGCGAAACCTATAATTTGCCAATCTATCTGCGCGTTTAGACCCTTTTCCTTCAATTCCTAAAATTTATATATTCCCAAAATTTCCAAATATATAGATTATAACAAGATTTTTTGTTACGGCATCAGTCAGATACAAATACATTCACAGGTAAGAAATTATGAGCATTTTAATAAATCTTTCCGTAATTATGTAACATGCTTCCTTCTCAAAACTGACACAAACATATGATGTGTGGTAACGTGTATATATTTTCTTTTTCTACATATCTACGTTCATACATACAGATAATCATATTACATTATACACCCACTGGTTACTTAATAAAATACACGTGAACATATGCTCTTTCATACAAATTTCTAACTAATCAATGACGTTTCAGGACTTTAATGGATATAGACATTTAAATATGGTCAATACGATCTGCTCAATTTCATTTTAGATATTATTATGGGAAAGAAAGTTGATTCAAGTGACTTTGAAGAAACGGGTGTGTCTGAGGAATTCAAAAAGGGTACCATGTATACATGTTTAAAAGTTGAATAAGATTAAGAATGCTTTATTTAGGTAGCCAAATCAAAATCCTGACAAGTGACACACAGTAGAAAGCATGTGTTATGGTTTCAGTAAGCAGCTGTTTTTGTGATAATATCAATCAATAAAAAATACGTTCATGCGAACCAAATGTTGTTTCGTCAAGGTTGAAAGCATTTCTTCTTATATATAACACATTTTTCTGTTAGAAAGGAAATCTATACATTATTTTAATATGATGTACACACTGTACAAGACCTAAGAGCCACTTGTAGTAGAGGTAGAGTTTATGCGCATATGTGAGAAGATAAAGGTAAACCCTTAATTTTAACAGATTAAGTTTGTAGTGATCGTAGAATCAACTTCTTGGGAGCCGGTTCCATAAACAAGCGGTTCGTGAGAAGAAGCTGTTTATGAATGGAATACGAAGGTTTTTTGCTACAATCTACGCTTTTAGACTCTATCGATAGTGGAAAGTGAAGACTGGACAGCTCCTGATAATATGGGTCAGCAGTACCCCATATTCGGCCTGATTTGGCTCTTGTAAATGTAGAATGATAGCAGGAGGAGTCGAGGATTTTTCCTTTAAGCACTGGTGATATAATTTTGCTCAGATCGGATATAACTCGGGATTTTATTTTCACCAATAAACTTCTTAGGGTCAAGTCTTGAGACCTCTAGTGCTGTAATAAAAATATTGTTGAGATTGTTCAAAGTGAGACAGCGGAAGTCGAGAAGAGGATGACCTTTGTCATCTAATGTTCAGTTCGAATCAATGATCGTGACGAAGAGCTTCGCTTTATGTGACGAGGAGGACATTACCTCGAGGCCATTTATAAACACCGATGCTTTGTGTCTATTTAGAATATGATTGGAGATCTTCCACAACACTCGGGATCCAAATTGTTTGCCTTCGATCTTGGTCTGACCTGCTTGTGCATAGCTACGCTTTACATTTTCTAGAACTTTCTTGCAATCATTGCGGGAAATTCTGTATGCAGTAAGTGATAGAAATTGTAGCAGTGGTTATAGTGATGTATGGCTGTAGCACATTCGGGATGAACTGCTGCTGTCTGCTAGGTTTTTTTTTTTTGTTTTTTTTTTGCTGGAATTCTTTCTGGGGTCTAAAACATATCATTCTAGAAAGGATTGATTCCAGACGAGAGCATGAGTTCATTTGGAAGAACGAATATTTCTATTTATTATACATATCTCTGTACATGTGTAAATGTAGCAACATATAAAGATTTTAATATTATTTTATTCAATAGAGGATCAATAAATCTGTAGTCTGAAACGTGGGTATTAGTTGAGATTTAATTTGAAATTTTCATTGTATAATGTTCGATCGATGTGAATTATATATACCACTGAATTAAGTGCATTAAAAAGGAAATAGTTATATTAATTATAAAAAGTAAAGCTAAAATGTTCAACGAATTCTATGACATCGTTTTTGATATTCCAACTAGAATTACAATGATTCTGTCTGTTTATAAATATTTTACAGATGAATAAGGTGGGGAATGCTTTATTTAGGGAACTAAATCGAAGTAACATTTTGTGGAAGACAGGTGTTACGGTTGAAGTAAGCAACAATTTGGTTACAGTAAAATGAGAGAGACGGGAGATCGCTATTCCTTTTTATACGCTCACACAAGTGGTTAGGAGGTAGACTGACGTCATATCGATTTTCGCCTAAGGATTTTCAAACTTCCGCTAAAGGTCCACAGAAATATGAAACTTCTGTATTCTATGATGGCAATCTGCCATGTGGTGTCCCCATCAAATTTGAAGTTAAACATTCGAAACATCACCTTTTGCCTGAACACAATCATAAGCGATTTAATTATGTAGGACAAAGAAAAATTCGGGTTGTGATTATAAAAGAAAATACCTTTTCATTGTAATCCAAAGATGTCTACTGAAACAAGGAATTCTCTAGATTTTTTTCATGAATAAAAAAAAATATATAAGATTTCTGGATATATTTTTAATAACTACCATTTGTTCACTGATTCTTCTGTTTTCTCACTTAGTAACGTTTCTCATTCGTTCTTTCAGGCGTTTTTGCTGGAATAGCATATTTTGCCGGGAACACCATCGTTGGATCTTATTTTAACACGAAACGGACTTTGGCTGTGGGAATCTCTCAAAGTGGAAGTGGATTTGGTGCATTTGCTCTTAATTATTTATTAGAACAGAGCATTTCCTTTTATGGTATGAGGAAAACATTTTTATTAATAAGTGGACTGTTTTTCAACTTTGTTGTCTATGGCGCCTTGTGTCGGCCGCTTAAGACCGCCAACATGAAGAATAAGAAAAAGGAAGGTAACTGTATTTCCTGGGTTATAATTTACAACGAACTTAGTTGCTTGTAAACAGAACATTAAAAAACTTGATCTGACATTATAAAAATGATAATCTTTAAATTTTCGGTGTAAAACAAGAAGATACAACACACATTGATTTGATAGATTTTTTTCACTGAAAAGAATTGTGATTGATAAAGTATTATATCTATCTATCTACTTTAAACAATATTTTAGTGGATTCACATATTTGAGTAGGGGCTCTGTTTATTTATTAAACAGTATATTTAGTGTCGTCTGAATATTCGAGAAAGGTTATTAGGAAAATATGTGCTCTCTGGCAAGATTCGAACTTGCGTCCCTCTGGGCAGAGGGAAACCAACTCGGTCGCTAAGACATTTTTTATATATATATATATATATATATATATATATATATATATATATATATATATATATATATATATATATATATATATATATATATATATTAGTGAATATACATAATATCCAACGTCGATAGCATGATTCGGAGTTTTATGCAAAGATGCGATCCTCAGGTGCGGAATACTCACTGACTGTTTAAAGTCTAGAATTTTATATAAAAGTATCGAATTTTATATACATCACATGACATCGCTTCCTCAGTGGTCGGCTGTAATTGACAAAGTCCAGCGTGAAGGAAACATTTTTCCGTGAGAGATTAAGTCAGGTGTTCATCATTTATTATAATGGAAAATAATATTAACATTTATTTTCTGATAGAAAATGTTAGATACAATGTCTCTTATCTTCAGAAATACAAGTGAAATATACAGAAACTCTTCAACCAGAAATGAATTTAGCATTTGAGCAAGACGAGAAGACAACTGAAAATAATGAAAAGACAAATGTAAATATTAATATATTTTTCTTTATTTATATTCTTCCTTTAACATTTTATAAGAAAATTTTTTATTGAAAAATAGATTCAAGTTCATAAACACGTAATAATAATAATAATAATAATAATAATAATAATAATAATAATAGGTTAACTTCTACAAGAATGGGAAATTATAACCAAAAATGATGCTAGGCAAGCTCTAACAAAAATGGGAATCCCTAGAAAATGACAAGGTACTCAATTTTGGGCTCTCTCATCTGTCATAAATCCATAAAACCAATGCACAAACTTTATCAATGCTAATTAAGTCCAATGAAGTCTTAGAATGGATCACTGAAGATATTACTACAAAAAACGACTGAAAGATATGATCCAAAAAATTATAGAGCAATAACATATCTGTCCACCACATATAAATTGATCACCTCTGTTCTGACGTACTGCACTTTCTATTTTCTCGATGAATACAACATTCTACCCTTGGAACAGAAGAGATATTGGTGAGGTTCATATAGTTGCAAAATTCAACTATTGAGAAACAAAATGATCCTGGTACAATGCAGGAAAAGAGGTAGAAATCTTAGCACAGTATGTATTGATTATTGTGAACCCTTTGATATTGATGCCACACTCTTGGGTCATTAAGGCTTTGGAAATATAAAAACTCTCCTCGATGACAGTAATTTTTTTAATACACAGCATGGGAATGTGGAAAACCATATCATAGTTAAATCACACCAAAAGTACTGACATTTTCAACCACATGAATATCCGACGAGGAATTTTTCAAGGGGGCTCCATATTACCCTTTCTGTTTTGTTTGTCCTTAATTCCTCCTTTCACATGAACTAAACAATAATAGCGATGGATACAAAATAATCACCTACTCTACAGGGAGGATCTAAAACTCTTTGCTAAATACGACAACGAGTTGGAGGTTCTCAATGCTCTAAAATGTTTCAGTGATGACATCGGTATGGATTTCGGATACATGCGCACAAGTGACAATTAAGAAAAGAGAATTACATAAACACATTCAATAGATTTAGGTTTTGTCACAAATATTAGGGAATTTCAGTAAGAAGAACCGTAAAGATATTAGAATTAGAATCCTTAGCGAAGGAGATGGAATACAGCATACCCAAATGAAGGAGAACGTAAGAAAAGAATACTACAAACGTGTGTGTGTGAAAACAAAGTTCAATTCACAAAACAGAATAACAGCCATAAACACATTGGCTGTACCTGTGGTGAAATACAGTTTCAACATCCTTAACAGGATCATAGCTTCTCACTTGCTATCGCATGCATCATCCAAAAGATGATTTTGATCGTCTCTGTTTCCAGATCTGAATTAGGATTAGGATTAGTTCAACTAGAACTATTTTACAAAACTAATACAAAAGACCTTGAAAGATATCTGGAAACTGCATAAGATTGGATGTTGATATATGACCAAATAACATGAAAACAATAAGAAACTGTAGTTAGTAAAAGGAAATTGAATGTCAAATGGGTGAATGAGTGCAAGTAGAGCATAATACACCTTTAAAAAGAAAGCAAAAGCAAATACAATGTACAAGATACCGAAACGTTAGCAAGATGAACCCCCTCATGGTCAATACTGTACTAAACAAGATGATGCAGACAAACATGTACCCATCAGTGGCAGGGTTAGGGTTAGGGTTAAAATTGAAACAGAAGGATTAATTCTTGTACAGGTTCAATGCTTCCGAAGTAGAAATTACAAGCACACATGCTGAAAAATTGCCTTAGTCCAAAATGTAGATTCTGCGATAAATATCCAGAAACAATTGACCATCTTCTGTCATGTTACACGTTATTGGCACCCACGGAATATAAAACCCGGCATGATGGAGTGGGCCAATAACTGTATTGGAAAATCTGAAACTTTTACGGAAAGGAAACTGCCAGAAATTGGTATGAACTCCAACCAGTTACAGACATAGGGTCTGTAACAATTTGATGGGACTTTGCAATACACAGAGACAGAATAATCAAAGCTAATCGCCCTGACATCGTGATTAAAGACCAAAAAAGTAAAATGTGCTTTTTATTGAAATGACATTCCTTGCATACTGTAATGTATCTTTGAAGGTCTATCAAAATACAATGACTTTGAAATCGAAATCTCAAAAGATTCTTTTCGATTGAAACATCAATAATGCCATTTCTAAACTTGGATTGGTTAAAAGCCGGAAAGAATTGAACGGACACTTGAAATCAAAGTCAATATAATGATAATAATACTAATATTACTACTAATATTACTAATATTACTACTACTACTACTAGTACTACTAATAATAATAATTTTTTTAAAAAAAATCTTCTAACTCGGTCTTAAATCAGTCACCTGATAAGGATTGCGTTGGGACATGGAAGGAAAATCATACAACAGAAACCAAAGGAAAAAATAATAATTTATTATTAATATATAATAATAACTTTGTTATCCTATAAAATATAAATAAATTTCATTTAATTTCAAAATTATCAAAATGTGCGATATATATATATAATCTCTACAAACTAATCACCAGATTAGCGATTGTTATTTGAATTCTCAGTACGTGTCTAAAAAGAATTTTAAAAAGGAATCAAGTTGGGAAGTAAAAAAAATAGGTTTTCTGTCGCGTCTTAACCAGAAAACCTGTTGAATTATTTTTCCTTTTCCAGATTTGACAGCACCACATTGGCATTTACGACGTTGAATTGGCATCAAAGGGAAAAAAATAAAATTGTCCTATTCTGAACGTAAACACGTTAAGTTTTATTGACGCGGACCATTAATTAATATGAATATTTCAATCTGAAGTTAAAGAAGGACGTTGTCAATGGAATATGACATTAAAATAAAAAAAAA
This sequence comes from Acanthosepion pharaonis, assembly GCA_903632075.3. NCBI lineage: Eukaryota > Metazoa > Mollusca > Cephalopoda > Sepiida > Sepiidae > Acanthosepion > Acanthosepion pharaonis. The sequence continues at coordinate 286,671 of CAHIKZ030002020.1, forward strand.
GTTATCTGTGTTTGGATATATGAGACAAATTAAATAGTTCTAGCCGCACGAAGGGTCGGGTTAAACCAAATTAAACATTTCTAATTTTGGGTGAATGATAATCGATTAATTCATTTTTAATTTTCAAACCGGGTTATTTAAAGCCAGTTTTGTCTGTGTTCTCGCTGTAAATATATCCAGGGTTTCAATGGAGTTTGGCAAAGGAAAATGAGATATTTCTGGATTATGTCAGATTAAACAAGATATCATCAACTAAAAAGTTGGTTGCATCAGGCAACGTAATTCATCCGGAAGGAGATGCTGCTTTCAACTTACGAATAAATGTTCAATAGAAAGAACTTAAAGCATCGCAAAATCGAACAACTCGGACGAATAGATCTGGACAAGCTGAAAATGTCGACGTTACCCCATTCACTTTGATCAGTGCTCCTTAGGGGTCCAGGATCCCAGGATCTAATCCAGGATCAGTAGTACTGAGAAACCGGTCGACACGAGAACAGCATTGGGAAGCGATGGCCGGAAAATATCAAAGACGTTGGACTGGTGAAAAACAAACACGAATTTCACTATCGACTTTTTCCATGATCAAGGGATAAAATGAAGGTTCCCTGAATAGTCCTACTCTTCACAGTACTCAAGAAGAGGTAAACAGCCCAAAAGTTGTCGAACTTTGCTAAAAATTTAGCTTTAAGTTCGTCTTTGGTGAAAATAAAAAAAAAAGGTCTCATTTTATACAAATTGATGATAAAAATGATGATGATGATGATTGTGGTTAAAGGTTTACCTATAAAATCTTAATAACCTTGCATCTATTCTCGCTCAAACTTTTTTTTTTCGGTAGTTGTTTTATTTCCAAAGATAAAACCCCTCCTCCTCCACCATCAAATTTTCTTTTAAACGATTTAAAATCGTTCTTCATTTTCTTTTTTTTTGTTAAATGTCTGTTTTTTTTTAAAAATCATTGGGAAGTGAATTTATTTACTAAAGAAAAGTCGTTCTGATGCTCGACGGTTATATATATATATATATAAAAATATATATATATATTTCTCACGCTCGTTTAGTCGATCAGATGATGACTTCTTTTGTTTTATTTATTTATCATATTTCTCTGTCTAAAGTTCAACCTCATTGAACTTCATCATGAAATTAATTTTTAATATTAAAAATTGAAGAATCTGAATAAACTATTATTTTAAATACATATATATATATATATATATATATATATATATATATATATATATATATGTGTGTGTGTGTGTGTGTGTAATGTATGAAGAATGAAAGTGTGTTTTTACACATTTTAATTTAATGGGAATTTTAATATTTTGACTTTTTATCACTAAAATTTTAATAGAATTCAAATTTCTTTTCATTTTCAGACAAACAATACTGATGCCACTGAAAAAACTAAACTTTATGGAACCAGCCCACCAACAACTACAAGTAAATTTTCAAGCAAATGCTCTGAACTGCGGAAAATAATATTTGATCCAGATATTATGAAAAACCGCAGTATGCAAATGCTTTTAGTCATTTACTTTTTGGTGACAAGTAAGTTAAAGAATTCTATGAATAAATGTAATTAATGTTATGAATGATAATAATAAATAAATAAAAAAAATATTTAAATTAATTTATAAATTGTAAAAAGTGTTTTTTTTTTCCTGCATTGAACATTCGAATTCAAATACTTTCATTAAAAAGAATTAATAAAAATGAATTAATATGACTACTTATAATTTCTTATAATATTCCTTTTCATTTTGGTAAACAAACCTAATAGAATAGTGTCATTTCTTAAAGTATTTTTGTCATTTTCCATTATGTCTATGAATAATCAGTCACTGACATAATAGTATTTTGTGCCCTTATTGTTTACTAATTCTAACAATTTCTTTCAAAGAATATTCTTTTTCTTTCGTGTATTTCTAAGAATAATCATTTCATTCATTTCATATAATATTCTTGACATTTAAAGTTATAAGAAAAATCTTTTCTTTAATTTCTTGACGTATTATTCGTTCTTTTCTTGATGTCTTTAAACGAGATTTTTTGTTGGTAATTTAATAATTGATAAGTTCCTTCATTTCTAAGAATATTCTGAATATTTCTTTTAATATTCTTTTCGAGTATCATAAAAATAGTCTTCAATTTATTCATTTTAAATTCATCAAATACAGAATTCTGTCTGAATAAACTGGAAATCTATTAATATTCTTCTTTATTAGAATATTCATTATATATAACTATCATTCAAAATCCTATTAGTTTTTTTTCAATTTATTATAATATTCCTTACTTTTGAAAAAGTATTTGTATAGTATAATTGTTTGGGACAAAATCCTTTATAATATCGAGCTTGCCTTGAATGTATTAAAGACAATATTCCAAACGTTTTTTATTAACCTTATAATATTCATTGCTTTTCTAAGAATAATCATTTTCTTTCATTTCTTATCATATTCATCGCCTTTCTAGTATTTCTAAAAATAATCATTTTCTTTCATTTCATATAATATTCTTTGCTTTCCTAGTTTTTCAAAAAATAATCATTTCATTTCTTATAATATTTCTTGCCTTTTTAGTATTTCTGAAATCTTTGCCTTGTTGGTTTATTTTTTTATTAATTAATAGTATTTTCTTTCTCATAAGAATTTGAAATTCTTGTATATTTTGAAGAATTTTGAACATTCAATTGGATACTTTGAAAAAAAATAAAATAAAATTAACGTTTTATGGGAAATTCTTTTCTTCTTGAAGTGTTTTATTGTTGTATTCAATTGTTAATAATAAAATGATGATGATTTTGCCTTAATAAAAGTCCAATTAATGACCAATAATGATGTTAATATTGTCTTTTATATTAATGATGATGATATATATAATAATAATAATAACATTAATGATGATGATGATGATAATAATAATAATAATATATATATGATATATATATATATATATATTAATGATGATGATGATAATAATAATAATATATATATATATATATATATAACAATGAAATGAAGCTATAACTTCAAATCGTTACCATTTGGCATAATTACCTATTCTGCCTTGTTGGTTATCTAAAATCTTTAAATTTTTTTTACAGTTTCTTTTAACCCTATTTTAAATAAATGGATGTTTAGGTATTATTAACCGTTTTTTATCAAGAAACATATGAAATTCATATTTGAGTTATTCAGTACCATTTTGGATGAAATTTTTAAAAAATCTTTTTTTAAAAACCCACTGTCTTCGTTTCTCAAATCCAATAGAGGAAAAATCGCTCAGTAAGTACTAATGTGGTTTTATTCGAACCTTCCATTTCAAAACGCATTCAAGAACCATCAAGATCTTGATTAATCATTTTTCTCTTCGGGAACGATGTGCTGGATCAGGAGGTTACAGTTGTTGCTGTTCATTTTAGATGCCTTTTCAGGCTATTTGATACTAATTAAAAAAAGATGGAACTCAACTCAAGTTTCAAAGAACAATGATTTTTTGAAAAAAGACTTGAGGCTTTTGCTCAAAATTTTCACCATGGAATCTTAGGAAATGCATTGCACTAAAGGACAGAAATTTAGAAGGTTCACCATCCGAATTTATCTTGAATAATTAAGAAAAGATCTTGAAACAAAAATTATCTATATATATATATATATATATATATATATTTATTTCAATCCTTTATGTGAGCTGTTGTAGGCTTGCTCTGTTTTAGGCTATGATTTAATAAATGATTAATACATAAAAATGTTCGTTTATGATCGATTTTATCATTTTACTTATGTTAATTAGAGTAATTAAATTTTTTATTGCTCGGGGTAATTTAATTAATAAAACCTTTTATTTAATTTGTATAAAAAAGATATATTTAATCATTTTAAGGAACCCAGTTTAAGTAAATTCATTAACAATTGGGCTATTAAAAAAGTTGTATTTTGTTTTAAAATTCTAAATCTTTCAAAGTAATTTGCAACGGCTGATGAACTTTTAATACTCATCGAAACTCGTCTGCAATTGTATAGCGATTTTGACACGAATATCTAAAATAAATAAAAATAAAAATATAACTGTCCTTTTGTACAAAACCATTTGTTTTACATTAAAAATCAACGTCGGAAATGGTTTTTCGTTCTCTTATTGCATTATATATATATCGACGGTTTATATTTTTTATGAACTTTAAAAACATACGACATCTTCTAAATGTCATTTGCGATCAATCTCTAAATGACTATTGCTCTGCGATTGTAACAGTTACAACGATTAAAAAATGCTCATATATAAATAATTTGCCGAATGACTGATGATTGCCTGAGAACTCATGAAAATTTTAGTTGTCGGCAATTATTTACTGGGAATCTATCTATCTATCTATCTATCTATCTATCTATCTATCTAATGAAATTTTTGAAATAATGTTCTATAAAAATATCACTGCTTAAATTGTTCTCTTTGTCATTTTTTCCAGCCAACAAACTGGTAATGATCTATGTTCCTGCAAAAGTGACAAATGTCGGACTCACGCTCGAACAAGGAGCCTTGATAATGTCAATCGCCGGTGCAGTTTTTACATTTAGCGACATTTGTGTTGGAATTCTTGCAGACGTGTTCCACATCCCTCCAAGTTACCTTCTGATGTTTTCATTGTTTGGCTCGTCAGCCTCTTCTTTTGCATTTATATTCTGCCATTCATTTTCAATGTTCGTCTTGTGCATATGTCTATTCGCCATTTGCTTTGGTGAGTATTTCAAACAAAAGTACGACTTCATAATATTTATCTTAATAAGGCGTTCTTATTCATTGTTTTAAAGATAAATTCTCTTATCGAACTTTTTTCTTCTTGCGTCATTTCAGCCGCGTTACTTTTTGACATTCTTTAAATGTATTTTTTTTTCTGTGAAATTTGCATCTAATTCGAGGTCAGACGATAAGAAAATCTTCCTTGGTAATTTTCTCCGCAAGCATTGTGATATCACTTTATTGGCTCAGGAGGTTAACAGAAATATCAAAAGCCTTGACTCTACGAAGGCTACTGGTCCGGGAAAAATCATTGTAGTTTTTTTTCCAGAAACTTAACCTAGAAATATTTCCAATCTAACTACTGCCTTAAGAACAGAATTTTCCCAGCCCCTTGATGGTGTCTAGCGCGCCCTGTGTACAAGAACACAGGTGAGCTCTTGTCCCAGTCACAATATCTCTCCATCTGCCTGCTTAATGTCATTAGACAACTTTTTGAAGATATCATCAACAAGAAAGTTGTTGAACACCACAGCATAAACAAAATCCTGTGCGACAAACACTATGATTTTAGCTCATTTAGTTTCACTGATGAACCTAAAATAGCATAAACTTGTGAAGCACTTGATAATAAAAAGGAAATCGCGATCGGCTTAGACATCATGAAAGCTTTTGATAAGGTGTAGCACAAGGTATTGCTCCACAAACTTGCCAGTTATAGAATGTCTGGGAGAGTCTACACAGTTCTTATTATCAGTTTGGTCTATGAAGTTCGTCGTTAAAGAGGTTCCTTGCCTCGAACGCCCAATGAGTCTAAAGCTTACTCCCAATCTCAAATGGAACGCGTATATTCTTGACATTTCAAAAGATTCTTGAAGAATGGTCGGTTCCTTAAATTGCTTCAGAAAATACCAGACTCCTGCTGCCATGATCGATCTTTACAAGAGTCAAATCAAACCAAGAATAGAGTATTGTTGCCATATCTGGGGTGGTGCTTCCCAATCCTCACGATCCATCCCCAACACCTCCTTGTGGGTGGCGAATTATTCTCCATCCTGTAAATATCTATTACTACTCTATCGCTATTACTATGACAGATGTTTGGACGAGTTACATTTTTATTGCTACCATTTCAGCCATTTATATCGAGGACACGACATGCGGCAAACCATACCCAATCCTTTTGTGTTCCTCTGATAAGGAGTCAGTTCCGCCCAGTCAGCTACTTTCCCATAACAAACTCCCGAGTGGATCCTTCCTTGCGAACTACAATTTTGGTCGCTTCAAGTCCTAAATCAACAGATATCTATCCTACATTGCATTTTAAAACCCTATCCAGAATCCATTACATTTTAAAAACCCTATTCACAGGCCATTACATTTATATAAACTTGTTCACAGTCCATTATATTTTTATAAATCTCTTTCAAAATCCATTACATTTTTATAAATCGGTTTGCAATCCATTACATTTTTATAACCCCATTAACAATCCATTAAATTTTTTGTAACCCTGTTCAGAACAATTAACAGAGAAATATAAGAGATTATCTCTTAGCATGGACTACGAGATGCGAACAATCGCTTTCAACTGATTGAATAATAATTGATATTTAAATTAACGGACAATATTCTGGTTCTATTTTTTACAAGCTTTTGTCCAATATCCTTCATAAATTATTTCAATAGTAACGCAATAATTACATTTTTAGGACCATGTTCAGAATCCATTACATTTTTATAACCCTGTTCGCAATCCATTTATTTTTATAAACTTGTTCACAATCGATTACATTTCTATAAACTACTTCACAACCAATGGTCTTTTATAACATTGTTCACAATCAATTATATTTTTAATAAACCTGTTCACAATCCATTACATTTTTATAACCTTGTTCACAATCATTTTTATAAACCTGTTGACAATTCATTACATTTTTATAAAGTTCGCAGTCCATCACATTTTTATAATATTGTTCATAATATATTACAATTTTATACACCTCTCCTGAATCTATTACAATTTTATAACGCAGTTCACAAACCATTACATTTTTATAAATCTCGTAAGTATTCGTTATATTTTTATAACCTTGTTCAGAATCCATTACATTTTTATAACACTGGTCACAATCAGTTTTATTTTTATAATTTCTGTTCACAATCGATTGAATTTGTATAAACCTCTATAATCCATTACATTTTTATAACACTTTTCAGGATCCATTATAACACTGTTCGCAATCCATTACATTTATATAAAACTGTTCACAATTGATTACACTTTTATAACCATGTTCACAATCAATTACATTTTTATAACAATTTTCACAATCCATTATATTTTATAATCCTGTTTAGAATCCATTAAATTTTTATAACCCTCTTCACAATCGATTACATCTTTATAAACCTGTTCACAATCTATTACATTTAAATTATCCTGTTCACAATCCATTACATTTTTAAAACCCTGTTCTAAAAAAATAACATATAATTCTAGGATATTTTCTCCTAGCATGAACAGCGAGATGCAAACAATCGCTTCCAACTGATCGAATAAAAGATCGAAATTCATAGAACGCACTAAACTCTTGTAGAAGGCCGGAGAGTACAAGAGTTGGTTGAAATTTTGTGTATAAAGAAATAAGATAAGAATTACCATTACTCACTTTATTTACATACGGATTATTTTCATCATCTTTATTGTTTTTATCACAACGTTTCGACCGTTGCGCCCTCAGGCCTTCACCAGGTGTATGTCAATCCGGGTAACCTAAACGGAACAATAGTTTAGTGGATTAAAGTGTCCATTCGTGGATTTGGTGATATAGTAATTGTGATTTTAATATCTGGGCCGAGCTGTGTGAAAATGGAAAAGTGAAAAACTGGGCGCGACATACTTAAATAAGAACTAAACGAGATGTCACTAGACATGGGCAGGGGAACGATAACATTGTACCCCTGTAAATTAAATAAAGGCTTCTGTTCATAATCAGCTGTATGTTTCCCGGATCGACATACACCTGACGAAGGCCAAAGGACATAACAGTCGAAACGTTGTAAAGTTTAAATTCAGACAGAAATAGGAATACCAATTCGAATACAACTGTGTATTTTAGTAATTTTTAATCAGAGAAATTCAAATATTTTGTCTATTTTTTTTTTTTTTTTAGAAATAATCTTGACCCTCCGTGTTGTACTTGTGGTTTCAATTTTGGGAGAGAAAAACCTGGCCAAAGGATATTCACCCTTATGTCTTTTGATGGGTTTGACTAATATTATCGATACGGAACTAACAGGTACTTGAGGTCGTTTCTTTTACTCTTTAGTTGAAAACTTTTCGAGACATTTACATGATTATCCGGAACTCGACGGATGGTTCAGTTTAAAATAATTTTAAAAGCATTTTATATATATTTCTTTAGACTATCCTGAATATTATTACTTTTAATTATTACTAAATATTTCTTTCCGCTTAATTACGTATCATGTATACAGTAAACATACATATGAAATAGAATTTAGTAATAAGAATAAGAATATTTCTCAAGGCAAAGTTTTTCGTTTAACATTTACGCCATGACTTAAGTCCAGTTACTGATGTCTTCATTGATATAACGCAATAAATTTACAAAGAGCCCGTTTTCACATTTCTCTGATATTCAGACTAATACTGGCCCATGAGACAATAATTTGATAAATGTGAGAAAATGGAATGGATTTCTATCAAAAGGGACAAACTATATATGTTATTTATGCATTGACTGATAAAATATCCCAACTCCAAGAGTTGAGAATTTTTGCTATTAAAGATGCACCAGCTAAGACCACTATGCTATTTACATATGGTCGAATCATTCTCAGTCCCTTCGTATTCCACTTGTACGAAGAAAGTTCGACTGAGAAAGTATCTCCAGAGCTGCTACTCTGTGGAACAGGCTCCGTATTGGATTCTTTCCCGATCACTACTCTTCAAGCTCAGGTTCAATTACATATCTTCATAATTAGCAATTACTTCCTCCTCTTACAGACATACAAATACGTCATTCAGTTGAGACACTATAAACGGTCAATGGTAATAGTTTAAAGGAATGTGACACTATAAAGGGTCAATGGTAATAGTTTAAGGACAGGTGACTATCGTGACACTGGTAGTATGGAAACAGGATTAAAAGGGATCATATGTAAACCTCGTATATTATTTGAGCATTGGAAGGGTTGAAAACGTAATAAAAACGTAAGGTGAAAAACATGAATTGAAATATGAAGTGAAGAAAAAAAGATAAATATTTTTCTTTCTGCTATACTGAACAAGCAAATAAGTTGATAATGAGTCTACGAAAGCCGGAATGTAAAAAAGTAGAAAAATTCTTTACCGATTTTAAATAAATATTTTTGTTTTGATAAAGGTCGTATTGGTAAAACTAGAAACTAAAAGATTGCCGTTTTGAAATAAATAATTTGGTTTTGAAAAGTTGACTGCTTAGTATTCGACGGTCATTGTCGGACGGGGAACGAATTTAAATAAAGCCAAAAATGTAAAAAAAAAAAAAAATGGGGTTTGAATTGGGTCGTATTTGGAAATCGACATTTCTTTGCCGATGTGAAATAGTTTTATTAAGTGCACGAAAATTTTTTGACGAAAAAATATTGTTGGGTAAAAGGATTTTTAACATAAAATTTATTGTTTTGAAATACCAGACCGCTTTGTTTGAAGGTTGGTATCATTTCTCCAGGGTTGGAGAAAATAAGTAATTGATGAATATGTAATGTGCTTTGGGGAGTGGTAACAGATGGACGAGATGCATATAAACCGAACGCTTGGTTGAAGCCAGGAATAGCAGTTGCAATAGGCGACCAGAAAACACGTGAGGCTAGCAGAAGGCGCTGGATGTCGGCAGTGGCTGGGAGAGACCGGAAGAAGCTACGTGACCTACTGACGAGAAAATGGTTTGCGTTGAGCTTTGATAACTAGAATTAACGACAACCTAACATCTTGTGTGAATGTTTAGCCAGCTCCAAATTTTAGAAGCAAGAAATACAGTGTCGTGATAGAGAGTTTAATGGGAAGGGTTAATTTTGTTGTATCAACGATTATATAAACCCATCGAAAATTAACCCAGTGGACTTCTTCAATATTTGTTATGATATTTGTACTTTCAGCGGCGGAAGCATTCTTGTCCTTTTTCATAGTACGGTCCCACCAATTCGATTCAATGCTTAAAGTAAGAGCGGAAATTCGATCTTCACTTCACTGTGATCAAAGTACACAATGTGGGAAGAGCAGATGAAGGAACGAAGCGGTCAACAAATAACCATCAGTTGACCGGCATCATTTCTGGCCAACGTGGAAATAACCCAGGACCGAGCTGTGTAGAGTAACCCTCTTCTTTTAATAGATCTTGAGCTTAGTATTGTGTGAAATTTTAGTAAAATAATGAAAAAAAGGATGTCTAATATTGGTCCCTATAAAAACAAGACTACAATGTGATTAATAAATGTGGAGAACAAGATTGTTTCACATTTTGAACGGTAGAAATTACATTTATTCTTTATGTAATGTGTCCTACAAAAGCGCAATTTCAATTATTAAAGATGCTACACTCATTAGATAAGGAGTGAGAATATAACTGATGTTCGAATGATCCTTAAAATTAAGAAGGCTCTACATAAGAAAAAAACCTTTGTATTTTATGAAGAGATAAAAAAAAAGAATTTGAAAAAGCTGTCAAACCAAACAGGGACAATGCGTTATGCTTTGAATTCGACCACAATTTTCCCAGACCCAATTTGCTAGTTGGATATAAATTCTATAAAGTCTGTTTGTTCACCTTTAATATTCATTGAACCAAGTCTGGAAATGTTGCAGTGTACTCCTGATCAATGTCACATGACATACAATGGCTTCAATGAAATATTAGCTTGCCTGTTTCAATAAATCAATATGTATGTTTCAAAACTGCGAGAAAACTATTTTTATAGATGGCTATAAAGGACAAAATAACAACTATACAATCTATTGAAGATAACTCCGAATTTTGTGATTTTTGAGGCAGACACTTGATTTAAATATTGAGTGCCGGATAATACAAATACAAAAGCAAATAACAAAGAGATAGTGTTTAAATATAACAAAGGGATAGTGTTTAAAGACGAAAATAGACTCCTTTCGAAATCCACACATTATATAATGACAAAGAAATGGTTCATTTCTCTGCTAATTGTATATCCCAAAGCGTGCGCATGCGCGAAAACACACAGACGTGCATAGAATTTAATACTGGGTTGACCTTTCGCATTTAAATTGCATACTTGGAAAATTTTTCTGATTTAAATTGTATACTTGGAGATAAGACATGGTTGATATAAGTAAGTTTTTTTTTTTTCTTTGATTTAAAGGTTAAATGGTTTGCTCGTTCTGAGGTATCGTATATCAGCTGTCGGAGTCGAAATAAACACGTAGAAGAAAATCAACAACCTTATTTAGACGAGTGTTTTAGACTGATGGGAGAAATATTCCATGAATTATCGCTCTCTAATGGTTGAGAGTTGGTCTCTGTTGTTGCTGATTTCAACGCTGGCGGAAGGCATCATTGTTGAGAGATGCGAATTGGTGTCGCTGCCGATGGCATGTGTAATTGTGTAGCTTACCGTAATCGGTTAAGCTTGCCTGTCAGTTGCTAATGCCAGCCGACTGGGATCAGCCATCGTCGGTGAAATCAGTGTTTGCTTTCTAGTGAGTTAATGGCTCAGAAATGGCTGCTGCAAAAACTGAGTGGGCCTTTTCTGATTAGTCAGAAAATGTTTTATGACACTGGTATTTGGGAGGAAAGATAAATATTTCCGTGAGGGAAAGAATTCTGCAGTTACTCAAAAAAATGACAGAAATAATGAAAACAGAAAAATAAAGAATGTAAAAAAGTTCTTAAAAAGGTTAATGTAAAAAAAAGTCTTTTATTTTTAATGAAATGAACGAAAGACAAAAGTTCTTTTCCAATTCATCCCCGATTAAAACAGATTATATTGTTTATAAGAGTTTATATGGTTTTAGAGTTTAAATATTCAAATCTTGTTATAATTCATAAAGGATTATTTACTCATATTTTCTCTTTTTTTTCTTCAGGTTTATTGTTTGATGCAACACAGTCTTTGGATGCCATCTTTTATTTTATTTCGGCTTCTGTATTTATTTCCTGCATCATTTCAATTGGAATTATCTATATGCAACGAAAAAGGAAATTCTACGAATAACCACAGAAGAATAATTTATAAAGAAAAATGCACTTTCACAATTTAAATTGAACTATATGATGAAGTGTCAGCCAGATATTCAAGGTTTATTTAAATGCACGTCTTGATCTCAGATCAAAGAATTCATTCGTTTTGAAAAATTCTTAAAAATAAATTTATAGAATCAGGAAACGCTGACTATTTGAATTGCATTATTGTGAACAATTTCTTCTTTGAATTATTGTTTTCTTATTTCTTTTCATTTCTATGATTACATTTACCTCGGTATCATTTGCCTGCTTGAGAAGATGCGGCAAAAACTTCACAGTTAAAAAAAAAAGATTAAAAATGGAATAAAAAAAATGCAAAAACTTATACAGTTGAATATTTTTCCAGTACAACTTTTTTGTCAAATTATGTTGAAGAAACCATCCTGACGCTATGAGAATTAACGGAAGAGAGACTGCAAATTGATATTGGGAGCAACTTGGGAAGACAACCACTGTCTTTTCATGACTGGTAATGAGGCCAAACTGTTTGCAGGAACGGGAAATATTATCCATTGGTTCTTGCATTTGTTGTTCTGTTTCAGTGACCAAGTCACAGTCATCTACATTTCGAAGATCTCTTATAATGTTTTCAATTTAGCAGAGAAGGGTCGGATATTCAATAGTTTGCCTCTTGTACGATATCGAATATCACCATTTTCTTTTTCTTTTTCTCTACTGCCATTAATTTTTTCCTTCAACCCCACCCCGACTAAAATTGCTTTTGTATTTCAATTTGATGCATTTAAATATATATATATATATATATATATAAAGAGAGAGATTGAACTTTGCCATGTACATAAGCACACCTATCTTTCTTTGGTGACTAGAATGGCTCGAATTCTTGATAGAGGCCAACACAAAAATAACAAAGGTAAAAGGAATCGAAAGTAGAAGGCAAAGTGACTCACTCTTCACCCAGACGCCTTGTCACTTATTCCACTCGGGGTGATTTGTAAATATAATTTCGACCATAATAATGAAGAAAGTTTTTTTTCAAATAGTCCTTCCTTCTATAGCACTATTGATAAGTCTGTCTTATTTGGACCGTAAAAATGTCTGTTTAATTCTTGAAATGAAGCATCTGATCCAAGAATAGAATCGTTCCATTACCAGTAACTTACTTGCTTTGTACCTTTTGTTTTTTTAACATTTTTTTCTGTTCCCCATTTTTCTTCCTTTTTTTTTTCACTACTGCAACTAATTTTAAATTTTAACCTTAAGCCCCGCCCCAATTAAATCCACTTGTTGCAATTGCATTGAAGTCGTACTTTATAACTTTGGTGCAAACTAAAATATAATTGACTGCATTCTTACTGGTTCATATTGGGGCTGGACGTTTTAGTTAAAGAGTTTCCTGCATTTCTATCTTGTAATAAAGTGTCTTAAAACCTGACGTGACAAAAGTGAATTAATTTCCCTCCCGATTTTTTACTTAGCATACATAAGAACTTACTAAGATAAAACTTAATATAATCTATTTCTACTTAGTTCGTACATATGAACACACAGACGCAGACACACACACACACAGACACACACACAGACACACACACACACAGACACACACACAGACACACACACACACACATATATATATATAAATATATATATATATATATATATACACACATCTGTAATCATTGTTTTGTAATTGATATGTATATTCCTTATTCCCTCGGTACCTGCATCCAATGAATTCTCTACTCAAGTTGCTTTATTACGAATTTGATGACTGTCGACCTCGCAAAATTGACTTTACCTTAGTACATAACGAATTGGGACTGAGAAATGGCGGCAACGCCTCAACTTGGATGAGATATTAAAAAAATGAAATGGCAAAAATCTTCGGCAACTTAGAAGCTTGCTCTTAAATCAATCATTACGTTTCATCGGAAATGTCTACTTCGCTCTCGAACTATTTGAATCTGCATGTCATCCCAGTAGTAGAGGCCGTGGTCTTAAGAGACACGCTATCCCCGCTCTAATTCTTACTCTTGATTCCATCAGAGTGATATTAGTCATCCAGAAATCTCCTTTGCCTGGTTCATGTCTACAGCCTTATTTAGAAAAGCTCCTAGTGTTGGTGTCTCAATAAAATCGTCCAGCCTCCTATTCTGCGAACAGGTTAATAGGAGTAGATAGGCTCACCTATCACCGGCCCACACTTCTTCCATATCTATTGAAAAGGGCTAAAGGATCCTCCCGTGTTCCCTGTTCAGGATATGTTTCTTCTTCCATGACCATAATGATTTATTGGTGACCAGACTAATCAATGGCAGAGACTTTCCGTTATAGTTGGCAATTTGCTTACAGCTAGTAAGGAGCCCGAATTATGTGGTAGAGATTAAAAAGGCTGCTTTGATCAATAATCGCATAATACCGCGGTATTTGTAGTGTCATGTCATGCATGGATACGTATCTCAGCTTGTATTTCCGTTCTGGCCGGTTTGTATTGCTACTGACGACAAATAGTGAAAATTATGTTGTTGTTGTTGTTGTTCTTCTTCTTCTTCTTCTTCTTCTTCTTCTTCTTCTCATACAAATCTCCTCCTGACAAATACAATGAAAAGAAATACGATAAATCCTACCCTCGTCAACCTTCCTTTCTCCAATGTTCGTAGTGCCCGTTCACACTTCTGCAGTATAGAATCTCTTTTCATGTAATGGTCGCCGAATATCTTTGCACTTTGTGAGACCAGTTTAAATTCTTCCAGTGCTACCAATAAATTGGTATTTACATCCAAGTTAATCTCCCAATAGCAAGAAAATTATCACTCGAGCCCCATACCGTTTCGTTATTACACTCTGTTAGCGGCCTATTCTCCTTTATTGCCCCTCCTCTTCTCACGACTGCAGTATATTAGACATAATCTGAGACAATATAGAAAACGTAGTCTCTCTCCATCCGTTTGCAAATATCTTTGTGTTCAGTGATTTTTATGCGCGTCACGACACGTGATTTGAACATTCTAATGTGACTGATGTTTTCGGTATTTAGACTGTTAATTTTTTCCATTGCTCAATCCCTTACACAAATCGTGGGTTTTCCTAGAAAAACGAAGCAAAATGTTTCTTTACTTAATTTATCTTTTATCTCCTCTCCAAGTTCTAACCGAGCGGCGTAACACTTGTCCTCTTGACAAATCTGATCACTCTGGAGTATTTATATGATATTTCGTTTCAGTCATCTCGTAGATAGGAACATGCTATTCATAAGACCTTTTTCCGTTAACCTCATGCTGATTGGGATTCACACCGTGATTTTTTCGAGACGCTCCTTGGATTAACATTTAGAGCCCTCATATTGAGAATTGCGCCACTTAGGCTTCCTCTTGGATTAAAGCCACCATAGATAATTTCATTCCTTCTAAGAAATTCCATGTGAAACCTCAATCTTCCTCATGATGCACACCAGTATGTTCTGCCACTATAGCCCACAGGAATCACTATTTCTGGCTATACCAGCGTGACAGTTTCCGCCACAACAGATGTCTGTTCTGTGCTGCGCGTTATAAATGTAAATGTGCCCTCGAAATAGCTAAGTCTCTGTTTCCTGTTTTTCTGTTGCATCTAAAAACTTTGGTTCTCGTGAGTACTGGCAGCTCTGTAATAGTGTATTAAATAAGAGTAAGTTTTCTATTCCTCTTCTCTTCAATAAATTAACATATTCTAATAAAGCTGAATGTTTCGTCCGTAAACTCTGCTCAAGACTTACCTCGAGTATCCTTGCTTAACTTGCCACTCAGAATTGAGTTTCTATTGAGTAATATACATATAACACCTTCTATGGTTTCTGCTATCATTCTTCATCTGGATCCCCACAAAGCAAGTAGATAAGATGGTATCGTTTTAATTATAGTCCTTAAGAATTGTATCCCAGAACCAGTTCCGTTCTCACTAAACTGTATAATAAATGCCTTGTTGCTTTTTGTTTTCTTGCCTGTTGGAAATCCTCATCTGTTGTTCCAGTTTCTAAGAACTCAGATAAACATTCTGACCCTTCCAACTATCTGTCTATTAGCTTTACCTCTTTTGGGAAAAATCCTAAAATCACTAATCAATACTTAATTGTCTAAGTATCTTACATCGCATGGCCTTTTTTCAGACAAACAATATGGCTTTCCTTTCTCTAGGTCAGCTGCTGATGTATTGATGACAATTGCAGAAAGAGTTTATCAAGTTCCAGATAAAATGGTGTGTGGTTAGTCCTCTGGGATTGATGGACTCGAACACAAGAATGATAACGGCTAACTCTAAACTTGAAAAAGTCAAGATTTAATAAATAAATATTTCAGCGTTCAGTTGTAGCCATTACAAGTATAGTGTGGAAGTAGCAGGAAACGAAAACTTAATTCTAAACAAGAAACAAGTGACAAAACTCTACCTGGAACCTAGAAGATCTTGAAAACGTGTGAAAGGGACGATAGGCGAAACTATCTCCTCCTATTAAAAATCAATGAAAATATTTACCTATTAATGAAAAACAGAGATGAATAAAACTGTTTAAATAAATCTTCAAAGGTAACTCTGTTCTACAATTCAATTACTAGGTCAACATTAAAAATAGAAATATTTCCTTTGTAATAGGGCAGCAGGGTGATTTAGTCCATCGCCTTTTTTGTAAACAAATCGAATCATGTTTATTTTGTTTTAGCGTTGCTATACTACTCTAAATATAGAAATGATAAATGCTTGCAATAAAGCATGAATTTTAACGATGCTTTTCAGTCGGAACAGATTTGCTACAATTGTTCATTTATAATATAAATAAATAATTTATAATATAAATAAATAATTTATAATATAAATAAATAATATATATAATCTATTTCAACGAATTGAGATAAAATATCAATAATAAAATCTATTTCAACGAATTGAGATAAAAATTTATTTCATTCTAATTCATCGATATTCTTACAGTCAAATTCCTAATTCATTGTTATGATCCGTTCCTCCTGTTTTAATTAAATACATAATTAGTAGAGTTAATCATAGCATAGTTTGGTAAAAAGCCAGGAGTGGGGAGCATTCAGTAAATATGAAATTCACTACAGTCGTAATGGTATGCATGATTAGTTTTCTGAATATTATTTCGGAGCAAGACATCTGGCTCATTTCGTTTTCCTCGCGACTCTTTTTGCTCAACATTTGCTGTAATCGATGCATTTATCACCGACTGCAATAGTTTTTTTTTTCTTTCTTTTTTTTTTTGCATTTTAACAGAAAACGAAAAATAGTGTGTAGTGGTTATCACAATATTGTCAACACCAAAAACAAAAACAAAAAAATAGTCCATCCACAATATTCCTTGATTTGTGTCTGGTGGAATATAAAACGTGTCGTCCATTAAGAAGAGATACGGTAAGATGAAAAGACCATCAATGCAGACGTTTTTGTCTTTAGGGTTGACCAGAAAAATGCAGCATTATGTCAAAAATGTCCTGCGTTTATCAACAGAAGGAAAGTGTCACTCTGCCACAAAACAATGCAAGGGCACTATCTTACCAAACTCTTACTCAACATTCTTCATATTCTCCACATTCAATAGAGTTAACCTCTACAGATTTTTCATTTGGTCGATAACTAAAAAATTTCATAAGTGGCAGAAAGTTCCGAAAGAAACAAGTTGAAATTTTTTTCGAATTTTCTTTCGGTGAAAAGCGACATTTCTTTAAACGTAGAATGGAAAGGTTGTATTTCTGCTGGGGGCTGCAGTCGTTGAACATTGTATTATTACATTTTGTTCATATATTATATATATATATATATATATATATTAGCAAAACAATTCCTATGCATGTCGAGTTAAAATTTAGTTTGCACTGGGACGAATTATATTTCTGGTTTCATCTGTCACTGGAATAAATTATGCTGTTCTATATGCAAAACTTATTCCTGTATTGTATTTCAAGTCACCTATATGGTATCTATGTTGTGGTTTCTGTGGCATGTAAGTGTTTTACAAGTTGAAGTTCTTATCCGTATGTGACACGCACCGCTGGTTGCGGTCGCAGTCCAGCGCCAATATGGGACGTCCACTGGTCGTGACTTCAATGTCTGCCGCTGCGCCGTCGGCCCGTGGTCAACTCCCAATTGCGGCGCGAAGCTGTAAGATTTCTTCCACCAGCATTTGGGATTGACTCGTTGTCGCCGCTACCAGCTTGTGTCCCGGTCGATCTGGTCGTTTCCGGTTCGATACAAGCTTTGTCGTTCTCAGCTCGCCTCCAACGCTTGGTCACCGAAGTAACTGCTTCAATCTCAAGTCTAACCTATCCACGTTTTGACTTTGATCTTAGGTAGACGAAATCAATCAGACGTCGGGCCATAGTTCAAGTCGAATCCGGGGTAAAGGTGATACCGCACAAACGTAATTGAAAGGAAAATAATAAAACAAACTCACGAGATTCAAATATGTAGAGAAATAACAATTAACTTTATCTATCTGTTGAATACAGGAGTGTGTTTCTCTCCCGGCCCGTTTCTATGGATTCGTGACACTTTTTACGTTCTTAAGTGAGTTATGGTATCTTAAGTCGTTCGTCAATAGAAACTTGCTTTTGGTAGGAAGACTAAGTCATAAAGGACGTGGAAATCTTGTTCAGCTATTCTCCGAGCTCAGCAGCTCTCTGTCGAATAAACACTCCTCTGAACGCCCGCGGACGTTCGTTTATATGGACACCGACCAAAACCGGGTTGGGACCTGTCGTGGTTTGGGTTCTTTGACAATTCTTAATTCCCAACCAAAAAATGTCTTTGTCCCCAGAACAGGAAAAGTTATTACTTCCCATTTTTGGAAGCTAATCACTTTCCCTTTCAGGGTTTCCCCCCCTCGTCCGTGAGGAGAGGTCGGAGGAGAATTATCCTCCTAGACTCTTCCTTTCTCATATTGGTATCTCATACCAATCTTCATAGTGGGTGTCAACAACTTCCCCGCCTTTCTCATATGTTCACCTTCGCCTATCACTCACGTTACCACTCAGACAATAATCTCTCGGCAGCGTGAGTGTGGCTAGACTTGGCCTTCTTAAAATTATCGTCCAGAAAATAAAAATTCTCTTTTCCTTTCTTTCCTTCTTTTCTATCGGCCAGAATTCTTATGAATTCCACGTGGCCATAATTAAAATTTTATCTCATCCTGAGCCACCCAAAATTCCCTTATCAGAACCTCCACAGATTCATTAATCACTGCTAGTCAACTTTTAAACTGGGTGGTCGTTTTCACTTGATAAACAAATTCTTTATTTTTCTCGTGTATTAAAATTTTCGTGTCACCAGGTGCTCATTTTCGAATCACCATGTCTGACAATAATAATGATCCCCCCTTTTTGACCTTCTCTTCTCATGTCAAGATCCGAACATACAACAGATGGGTCTCCTCTCTGGACACAAGAACCAAAACTAAATGATATCTCTGAAAGATAATTAATGGCTATTCTTTTAGGGTGGCCTCACTGAAATTCCCTTTCGGTCGCATGCGTGGCCCGGCATTTGTTTATCTTTTAGAATTCTGTTTTCTTTGTCGCGTCACTTATCTGATCATAATATTAATTAATTCTGACAGAATACGAAATCTGGTTTTCTGTTACGGATTTTCTGTCTTCTGCGAAAAAGTATCTTTCCTTGTAAATAAAATAAAATCTTTTCCAATTCATTTTTTTTGTTATCTGTCTTTTGTTATAGCTCTTTCTCGCTTTAAGTATTTCTCGTTTTTAATTTCTATGCTTAATTTGTTAACCAATTACCATTGCTAAATAGTGTCACACATATGCCCAATCGTTGAGTGGGGAAGAAGAGATGTCGGTATATGTTAGTGATTTGCTTTCATATTTGTTTAATCATTGTTAATCGTGATATCATGGTTAATTAATAATTCTCTTCAAGACTTGTCAAGTATCAAAAAATCGTTCACAGCGCTATTTTATTATTTTAAATCGACTGAATAAACAACTGATAACTGGTTTCTTGATGTAAAATTTCACGCAATCTTAATGGATATGTAGAACAGTTGTCTATAGCCTTGAAGAGGTTAAGACAGTTGTGATTAGGGAAGCGTCCTTTTTGGAGTTTGTTACGTAAAGTAGCATTTTTTCAGAATCAGCAATCGAAGTGAAACTTCCTCCTTATCATTGACATACTGAGGAAAAGAGAATGATTTGACCCTGACTTTTTTGACCTCTTAACCTGTGAGAACTTTTCGCTCATCGAATGGAGCATGAAATTCTTTGGTGAAACGAACGATTGAAAAATCGATCTTTTTGTACATTCTTTGTCTATTTTATTCGATTTTTTAACAGATGTTTTGAAAAGACAGTACAGAGATCGATCTCCTAGATTTTAATTTTACAATCAAACGTCTTATACTTTTCTACACTTCTTCCTCGCCACAACTTCTAAATATTACAAATATTGTCAAAGAAAAAAAATATATCTTCTTTCTTAATACAGATCACAAGTCAGCGAGCTAAATATATCAATTTGTCGACAGAAGACCTGCATCAGATTCGTGCAGAATTTCTGAAGAACTTCCCAATTTACTGTTGAAGAACGTTTTTGGCAAATTACAGCGTTCCTTCATCTCTAAAGTTGTGAAGAATTTCTGTTTATTTGTCAAATCTGCACTACGATCCAAATTCGCAATATATTTATAAATATTCATAATATTTCATAGAAACTATTATCTTTTTTATACGCCTTTAATCCCAATAGTACAGATACATATTACCACAATTCTCCAAGTAGACATTGAGATTCAAATAAGTATTTATTAAAATATCGATAAAACATAAAGTGGGTTATAATGTTATAATTTTTTCTCTCTCTCACTCTTTACACAGACACACACACACACACACACATATATATATATATATGTGTGTGTGTGTGTGTGTGTGTGTATATGTGTGTGAATCTGTGTGTAAGCAAGATTTAGTTATAGAATTCAATCCTTACACCCAAAAGAGTATATAATTTTCTTACTTCAGCATGTTTCTTACATGGTGGGTTTAATTACTTCCCTGTCATATTATTTGCATTCCTTCATATAATTCACAGATAACATTAGATACATGAGAAGGAACATTTGTCATGCATAAATACACAATTCAGTCTTGTCCATGAAATCGCAATAGTACTAATTAGTTTAACGCCATCATAGTCCAGTAATGATTTGGTCGAGAAATTCCAGCCCATATCTCCACACTGTCACCTCCTTGCTGCCTTCTTTTAGCAAAAGGTACATCTAAATCGGATAAAATCCATCCTTTGATCCATCAGATCCATCGAGTGTCACCGAGATTCATCCGTGAAAATTACTTAAAAAAATTCAATTTGAATGTATTTCTTGGCCCAGTTTTGACTTCTTAAATATATGTTATATTGAGAGGAGTTTGCCTAGCAGATATTTTGACAGACCCCCAACTTGCGAAGTATTCTCCACCTATTGTACTTCTTAACTCCCTCAAATGCAACCTGTTCAAAGTGGTTGTTTCATTATAACACGCTTTTCTTTATGCTATTTTTATAGAAGACAAGTTCTTCAAGCCTTTTCCTTTGCTTCTAAGTTCTCAACTTAAATACATTTTCAGCAGCCCATTTTATCGTTCGATAATCTCTGCGAAGCTCCTTTGATAATCTTCAATATGGACAGACACTCAGTCAATAACTTTGTTTTTTTTCTATTTTTCAGCATTTGTTAGAATCTTTCCATTACACAATTTTCAGCATATATTTTGGAAAAAAGAAAAATAGTTTTTACTATATTTCAGAGGCCTTCAACTAGTTTAATCAGTATAATAACTTCAGATTGCAGTTTTTTGCGGGGAGGGGGTTAATAATCCACTAACTAATAAAACATAGTTTGAAAACTGTGTAATAGGTGTCAAGTAAGGTTTTTTTCTTATAAAATTATTGAAAGGATATTTGTGTGTTTATAAACGACACCTGAAATTGGTGTGTCGAGGTTTTGAAAAATGGAAAATGACCCAGAATTAAAGAGGAATGATGATTGACATGTGTTCTACGCAGGTGAAAATGCTAAATGTAAAGCGGAAATTTCATTTTCGTAACGAACAAATTTAGAGTTGATTTCTCCTGGTCGAAATTCGAATTGAAATACCAGGAGGGGGTGGATGAGCCAACCACGCCCACTGAGCAGGTTTAGTGAGAGGCAATGTTTGAAGTGAATAGTAAAGATGAGATAAAATGTCTTTAACAGTCATTCAGAAGATTTTGCTACGGTACTTGGATTTCCAATTCATGTTAGAGAAGCGGTCAAATATTGTCCATCTATTTGAGCAACATCAAATCTTCTTTCGTGACAATGCTGCTGTTAAAGTAAATAACATTAGTAAAACAACTCTGACTAAGTTCGTGGATCATTGCGTTTCGCGATCCGTTTGCAAATCCATTGTATTATGCCGATGTGTCAAGATTTTATACTTGAAGTAATAAGAGATGGGAAAAAAGGAGGGTGGGGAAAACAGTTGAGCAGTATCCAGGGATTTTTGAATCAGACGTTTTGGGACGAGTATACACTGTTTTTCCAAGAAGTGGGGACCTCTGTTACTAAGATTCCTTCTGCTTCATGTCAAAGGTCCAGTATTCTTCAACTCTTTAAAAAAAAGTGTCATCCAGAGCTCCTGCCATTATTCAAAGATGCCTGCAGAAATTAAGCTTTGTTTCAATCGGATGATCATTGGTAGAAGATTCTGGAAGATGATGAGCCAAAACGGCTTCCCAAAGCCATGAGAGATCTATTTATTGTGCTCCTCACAAATACAAAAATTAACAATTTCACTGCTTTATGGGCTCGGTTTAAGAATTCGCTCTTTGATGATGCCTTCTGTATTTTGAAAACAAACTTAATGACCTGTGCAAAAGCCTAAGTGACTTTAACTTGCCAATGACAAATAATATTGCCGCTAATAATGATATTGACAATTTGAAGTTATTGCATACAAGAAAGAGCAGCGATGATTTGTAGAAAAGAGGCAGCCTCTATTGAATAATGAGCAAAAAAGATGTGTACGGCTTCGTTTGTAACATTGATATTCATTGATGCTCCAGGTGGAACAGGAAAGACATTCCTGATTAACTTAATCCTTTCAAAATTCAGAAATGACGATGACGTGATTATTTCTGTAGCATCAACTGACATCACCGCAACACTGATGCCTAATGGAAGAACGACGCAAAATACCAATAGCAGTGAAAGAAAGGGAAAACATTGATAAAAACTCAAAGACGGCAAAACTCGTCCAGCATACAAGGCTGATTGTTTGGGACGAGTGTCCTATGATTGCAAGGGAAAGCTTCGAAGTTGAACTGCGTGATATATGTGACAGCAATGAGGCATTCGGTGGACATTTGACAATTTGCTCTGTAAAGGTGGGGGGGGAATGACGCAGAAGGTGGTAAACACGTGCATCAAAATTCCCTACATATGGCGAAGCTTCACAAAGTTTCAGCTAAAGACAAACATGCGATTGAGTGAGGGAACAGGAGACTATTCACAGTTCCAATTAGATATTGGAGAAGATAAGATTCCAATAAATGAAAATGAGGAAATTATTTTGCCAAAAGAAATGAATGTCTAAGCAACAACTATGAATTAATGAATGAATAGACTTCAGCTACCCACATTCGACAATCCAGCTGAACTATAATTCTGGGGAATGGTGCCAATGCCATTCATTTCCCGACTGAATTCTTTGATTCGGTTGAACTATCAGAACTGCCACAACTATATCCGAAATAGCTTTCTTGGGACTTTTCGTTCTTATTATAAAAACTGGAAAACGCTTGACCATTGAGGTTTTATTTGAACATCCGTGGTCTCATCAAACATAACACCAACAAATTATTTTTTTCGATTATTACCTTTTCAATTGTAGCAGCTATACAATTAATGACCTCGTTTTGAATATCACGTGAATGTCCAGAAAATGCGCAGTTGACATTTTTCTTCATGAAATATAAATGCTATCTTGAACAATCACCATGATTCGATACTGCTTCATATTTAACCAGAAAATGACCCTCATTGGTTGATCGTGAACTTGAAATGGTAATTCTTGACAGGCTCAAATTTACATACAATGAATTAAACTCCTCAATATATCATAATTTTTCTCGAGTAATCTATTATGTAACTGAATTGAAACTGCTTTCCAGTGATCAATCAATGCAACAATTCATTGTCGGCCAAAGATTTTCAGAGCAATTACAGAATTCAGACGGTTCTGAGATTTTGAGTGTCATGTCAAATCTGTTGTCAAACTGTTCAAATCGCAGTAGCCGGGAGCTTTCTACATATTCTTATGTTGAGAAAATAACAAAGATGGGAAAAATAACAATAATGTTAAATAAAAAACAGGAAAGTAAGAATGAAAACAACAAACTGGAGTAAACATTAAATTACAATAACGAAATAAAAAGAGGAAAAATGAATATAAAAATGAAGTCATTTTACTTACAAGGCAGGTGAATGTATGTAAAAGTCCCGTTGGAAATTTTGTCCTTTTTAGTTTCTAAGTTGAGAGGTAATTTATTTAAATCCATGACGAATGTTAATCAATGGAAATTTGTATGCGTTTTGCAATCGTAAAAGATGCTGTAGTGGTCTTTTTCTTTTATTCTTTTTTTTTAAGCGGTTATGAAAAAAACATAAACACGCTCACTTTAGCTGTGCACACAACCTTCTTTTATAAAAGAGCAAGTGAAGTGGAAACAATATCAATGCATTACGGTTCAGCTAACATTTATGTCAACATCAAGAAAGCAAAGAAAGTTTTCTCTTCATGCGTGTCGCTATTGATGACTTCTTATCTAAATTCATTCAATGGGTGTCCCGCACTATTAGACCAACATGTCTTTTTTTGATCCAATATTAACTTATCAAAGGAATTCCTGCAGGAGGCTACTGTTACTTTCTGCAGTAGACTACTTGCCAACCAAGGCTATAGAACCAAGTTTCTTCTGCTATTTAACCCATAGCTGTGAGGACAAGGGATGTATTAATACCATACTCAAGGCTATTTGCTTGTAAATGAATGTAACGAACTTGACTAGTACTCGAAGTCGGCTCTCCGATTTCTCATTAAAAGCCATTGTCCATTATACAATTCCAAGCTTACAACACCTGGTTGTCCCAAGTGGTCACCCTTCTAGGTACTGACCAGCCTCAACGTTGCTGAAGTTCGGTGACCTGACTAGAACCGGTGTTTCAACGTGATATGGCCATAATCATATTTAAATTAAAAACCGAATTTTAATTCTGGGAAAAATTAAAAACGGAATTTTAGTCGAAAAGAGAACTTTCTCTAAATTTATTTAACTATACTTTCTAAAAATGATAATTCATTTATTGTAATGATAGTTTTTATATAAAATTTCCTTTATGCTCAACAATGGAGACAGAGTGTTTGTAGATATAAACAGTAGGAATATAGAAATCAACACTGCATAGAGACTGTCTGTCTAAATCATAAATGTGTTTAAAGATCAAGTATATACCTTTGTTAACGTTTTACTTATTTAATATTTTCTGTATTTCGTACCATTTTCCTGGTTTCCAGCACATATTTAAATAAAAAATTGTCCAATATTTGACTACTTTCAGATTTCATAAGCCATTATCTAAACCTTTCGTTTTTGAGCAATGTCATTTTCATTATTTAAAAAATAACGCGTCTACACGTGGCAACACGTATTATGTTGTCTTTTAATGAAACATAGGGTGAGATGAATAAATTGTCGTCTATATTACACAAAAATGAAAATAATACTGACATCTCAATATATCAGTTATATTTACCAAAATTAGACAAATATATCTTGAAATACTAAAGAGTACATTTATTCAATAAAATTGCCATTGGCTTCAACTACGGAGTCCAGATGACTTTGGAATCTCCTGTAACTCTTCTGGGTGGTCTTCTTGTTTCAGTTGGCGAATGCTGCCATAATCTTTGCCTTCAATTCATCTTTGGTGTTACAAGGAATTTTGTTGGTCTCTCACACTAGTGCGCCCCACACATAATAATCAAGGGGGTTGCAGTCTGGCGAGATAGCTGGTTAGACGTAAGAAGTGATGTGGTGGCAGAGATTATCTGACAGCTATTGCTGGGTTTTCTTGCTTATGTGGCACGGTGAAGAGTCTTGTTCCCAGACATAGGATCTTCCAGCAGCCACCTTCTTGACACAGGGTAGTACTACCTACACAAGGCGCTTAATGTAGGCCTCCAGTCGGAAGATAAATGGAGTCATAATGTCGACATCACTAGTGATCACTCCGAACACCATGATGTTGACTGGATATACCATCCAACTCTTTCCGAATCCTCTGCACTGTCCTCAGATTGAAACTTAAACACTTTGAAATGTTCGTATTGGATCTTCCGGCGCGAATGCCAAGCAGTACAACAACATGCCGTTTCCAAATTTCTGGAGGAATGAATTTTGTCTTGATGCTCTTTTTCTAAATTGACCCTACTATCCTGTGCAAATCGACAAAATCAAAGACAAACATACACATGTGCGAACTTTAAAATATAAGATGTCGAGAATTTACCCATCGCACCTTGTATTTTCCGTATGTTTGATTCTCAGTTTGACAACATTTTGTCTATATTGGTTTATTAGGTTGGCCAGAATGTCCTGACTCACTTAGAAAGTAGA
This sequence comes from Acanthosepion pharaonis, assembly GCA_903632075.3. Classification (NCBI taxonomy): domain Eukaryota; kingdom Metazoa; phylum Mollusca; class Cephalopoda; order Sepiida; family Sepiidae; genus Acanthosepion; species Acanthosepion pharaonis. The sequence goes on from CAHIKZ030002020.1 coordinate 313,388, forward strand.
ATGAAAACAACAACATTTTATGGAGCAACACCAACATTCATTCTTCAAAATAAAGTCCCTCATTCTCGACGATCTTCTGCCAGCTATCAAGATAGCATCTGAATCTGTTCTAGATACCCAGTCCACTGGCTTTGAATAAAATACTGTAAACAAGCTTCCTTCAATTCATTAAAAGTGTTGAATCGCGAAGAAATTGGGCAGAATAGGCCATAGTCACTTGGAGCAGCATCGAATGGTGGATGTGGAAGAATTTCAACACCATCCATCTGTCTAGATAGATAGATAGATAGATAGATAGATAGATAGATAGATAGATAGATAGATTTTAAAATGCGTTCAGTAGATTATTTGCAAGCACGTATATGCCTATATGTGTCCTTGTGTGTGCTTGCAGTGAATAAACATATGTTTGTGTATGTTTGTGTATGTCAATTATAGCTCGTATAATGTTACATAAAATATACAGTCCACCATATTGTAAAACTTTTCCTGTGTGTATTTGCTGTGAATAAACATATACATGTAGTTATGTGCGTATATATATGTTCCTGTATGTCATTTATATCGATGATGATTTGCAACAGTGTTGTATGTTGGGCAAGTTAGCCTGATCAATCCAAATCGTCTCCAGTCTGACTTGAATTCAAAGTGTTCTTTCTCCTAGACTGGTTGCCAATCAAGGCTATAAGTCTATGTCTTCCCTGCTATTTAACCATACGTGGGGGAAGAGGATATTTACGCGTAAATCAATGTAACGAACTCGACTGGAATTCGAACTCGGATCTCCGATGTTTCATTGCGAGCCGTATATAAAGATGTCTAAAATATACAAGCTGCCATAGGGTAAAACATTGACTGTCGATCAATGGAATTTTCTTTTTCAAAAAATGCCTTTTCATATCTATAATATTGATCCAACGTGGCATCCAAAAATATACAAAAATATTGCACAAACCTTCATATTCTAATTACTATTTGATGAGAAACTATTTCTATCCTACTATTACTTTGGACGGTACTATTTTCTTCTGCTCCCCTTTGAGACATCACAATGTGACATCCCATCAATGAAATATCTAATTCATCTTCCCTGGTTGGCGACTCCATTTATTTCCTAGGTTCTTGTTTCTCAGATTCGTCGGAGTGTACCGGGGCTGCTTGGGTTGCCCTTCGTAGCCGCCTGTTATCACTGGGAATATTATCCATTCCTGACTATTCGTTGTCCTAAGGTGTTCAGCATGGGCCTTAACTACTGAGCTATTTAACTGATCCTTAATCTTATAAGATACTGGACCAGTCTTAAATACATAATACTGCCGCCACCTCATGTCTAATTTGCTCCGCTTATGATAGTTTCTATAATAGACTCCTACTTTCAAGTCTACGTCGTTAGTTGAAATATTAGACCTTTCTATGTGTCGTTTCTTCAAACTATTCCTAAAAAGTGTAAATGCGCGGTGTTGTTCCTGTAATGCAATATTGTCGTGCTCATTTCCATAATAAAGACGACGTGGTTTTAAGATATTGTTTTACGGCAGAACAACATCTCTATTATAAAGTATATATTACGGTGAGTATTTTGCCGACTCGCTAACGTTAAACCTAATTGCCACTTGCATCTGCTTAATATATAAATCCCATGGTCTATCATTATTACTAATGTTTTTGTGATAAAATATCGTGCATCGTTCTATGCAACCCTTCTACATTATTTACATTATTCAGACTATTATCCTCATCTTTGTCGCCATATTTATCACAACGTTTCGGCCGTTTACGCTCCGGCCTTCTTCAGGTGGTTGGAATGTCTAACTTAACCCTTTATTTCGCTCACTGGGGTAGACTGTTCTAGTTCCACGTGCCATGTTTGATGGATGTCAGTTATCTCCTGTTAATTTCCCTCTGAAAGTTCTCCACTGCCTTAACCGGGTATTGAACTCACACTCTTTGGGTCTTGTCGCTGGATCTAACCAACGCCTCAATGACACATGGCACAGTGGAACATGGCACGTGGAACTAGAACAGTCTACTCCAGAGAACGAAATAAAGGGTTAAGTTAGACATTCCAACCACCTGAAGAAGGCCGGAGCGTAAACGGCCGAAACGTTGTAATAGATATGGCGACAAAGATGAGGACAATAGTCCGAATAATGTAAATAATGTACATAATACCTCATCTCAGAAATATAGACAGGAACCCTTCTAGCTTTTTTTAGGGTACTATAACGATATCGTCACGTGGAGTATATTTAAATCTTCTAGCGTCTCTTTGATAACTTTATTAACATTCTCTGTGTTGCTATCTGTTACTAATTGAAGAAGAAGGCCAAATTTAGGGAATATTTCATCTACTAATAAGTGGGCGATCGTCTGAGCCTTCTTATTTGCTACAGCAAATGCTTGAGTACATATCAATGAAGGTTACTATATACTAGTTTCCTGTTTAAGTTTTTAATGTCGTATTTTATAAAAACATATTTGATTTTATTTGTGATTTTGTAGAACCAAGAAATACACTCACTTATGTCCTTTTATTGATTGGCCTGTGTGGCAATTCTTAATGAGTCACGTATTCTTTTTTCAATATATCTTAGCTTCTTTTACCAGTTCAGTTTTAGTTGGGTTTATTAGATAAAAAGAAGAATTATTGGGGAATTCATCTTTATCGTCCTTTATGGCTAGAAATGCTTGTTTGAAGCAAATTATGTGGACCCTGCCGTTTATCCTTAGTTTGGAACTGATATTTTTCGCCTCCTCCTTTATAGTTTTAATGTAAATGTCTGGTGCTTCTTTGCAAATTTTTGTGACTTCTTCGCTTATTTTTTCCCTTGCACCCAACGTCGTGCGTTTGCTTATTTTTTAAATAATATAGCGTTCATTAGTTTTTGTTTTGTTTTTTTAAGTAAAGCGTTAAAAGGTCATTTGATAAAAATCGCCTGAGGCTACAGTAAGCTTGAAACAAAAGTAGCGGATTAAACTAATGTCCTGATTTTTTTTATTATATATATATATATATATATATATCTTCGGTTGAGGACTGTTGAAAGATGGGCGAATTCTATACGCAGCAGCTGTTAGCTCTAACGCATCGCTCTTCATTAATGAATAGAGCACTCTAGCTGTCTGGCATTTTTTTTTACATTCGTAAAAACAATACGCTAGAATTCGTCTTTCTCTCCACCGAGGCGCCGGTGGCTTGAGAGTAGAAATTCCGACTAATGCCAAATCGGTCTGTTTTCGATTCTAGATTGAAGATTTCAGTGGTCTTTATCGCACTGATGAGCAGCGAAACAGTCCTGTATGCGAATTATATATATATATATATATATATATATATATATTTGAGTCGCATATGTATGAATGAGGTCATAAAATCCAGACCAATTCCTAATGATGTGTTTTTTATTTTTCACATTTGCAGTCTGTTCATAGATTTTATAAACTTCCTTCTTAAACTATTGTTTTGTATCGCTATTTAAAATGATTTTATATCTCAGTTATTGTAGATTTTACTCTAAATCAAACACAATTACCGATTCGTTGTCTTTCTGGCTTTTTTCTTTGCAGCTTTATATTCTTGGTTCTTTGACGCTTCGGCTCATCAGTCGTTGATTATTGTGGCTTTTGATTTCGATCTCTATTAGAATAACATTTTGTGGAACATAATTATCAATTCATTGGCAATCAAAAGCCAAAAGACAATCAGTTTAAGACTGATTTTATGTATTCCTTTGTTTTATGTCTTTTGGCCTTTATAAAGTTGACTTATTTTCATTAGTTTTGATCGCTATTTAGAAATGATTCAATTGGCAAAAGAATGTTTGATGCTTACGCGTATATCACTCATGACACATTCATACTTTCGATACATGACTGACGAGTCAGATTTTTCCCGCAGTAGGTTGCCATTTCTTTCTGCGGTAGACCAGTTGCAATCCATGGCTCTAGCATCCGGTCTGTCCGACTATTTACCCATATCTGGGGGGAGGAGAATAGAATTCATACCTTTCACAAGGGTATTAGCACGTAAGTGAATGCAACTCGGCTCTCCAATACCACTATTCATTACTCAACCGTACTATCGGAAAATATCAGTTGAATTTTTTGTTTTGTTTTGTTTTGTTTTTGTCGCTCCTCTTCAATCAGGGAATTTATATGAAGTACACTTAATCTGTCTGATCCCCATATGGAAGTTGGGTAATAACGAATGATTAGCTTATTGATTTCTTTTTCAACGTACGATTCGAATTGTGGAAATAATGAAAAATGTAATCTGATTAGATGAATTAGTTTACCAAAAACTTTATCAATATTCAAAGAAGGTCAAAATATTTCTGTACACTTTCTCTGTTCGTGACAAGTTATATCAATAAACTAGATATGACTTTGTTTTTTTAATTTGGATTATTAATCATAAGTCGAACAAGAAGTTGTTAACGTAAATTTCAGCTCAAAACGTTTCCTGATTCTGTAAAGAATGAAATCTTGACTATGAGATTAAGACGTGTAATTAAATAAACGTTCAATATATGACTGACACTTAAGCTAAATGTTGAAGTGAATGTGTTTTTTTTTTCTTCTTTATAAATTATTCTTCTGTGGTTATTCGTAGAATTTGCGTTTTCGTTGCATGTAAACGAGCCCACTTGAAAAGATGCAGGCCACGAATAAAGTACCGGAAATAAAATAAAAGATAACGTCGAACAAAGAACCTGAAATCAAAAAAAGTATTTAAAATTGAGCATTTTTATATACATAAGGAATTTATACAACGCACGCAAAACACAGAAAACTGAATAGCTTTAAAATTCCAACAAAATATTTACTGAGGAAGAGTTATTTATTTTCTGTAGGCAATACTTATAAGTCAGATTTGTATATTTTTAAAAAAGTGTCTTTGAGACACATCATTCGCAAAAAGGATATGAAAATAGCTCTGTCGTTTCAAGTTGGCCATGCTTCAAAGTCATTGAAATTGGGTCATGTTACGATTAAAGTACGTAATGAAAGACAAAAGTAACTATTTTGAATACGATTCAGTTGTTTTGTTTTTACGGATTATCAAACATTTGTGTTACTTAAAGCCAAAACATATTCTTAATGGTAAGAATAAATCTTTTTTACGAGTGTACATTGCATTAAAAAAATCTTTTAGAATAACAGTGATTTTTTCAGATCTATGACCTACTATTTAACCCATAGGGGTGGATAATCGATTCATATTTTTCCGAAAGTATTCGTGCGTACGTGAACGTAACGATTCCAGCTGGAACTCAGTTGCCTGATTATTCCTTCCAAGCCACAATTCATTATACAACCTGCATATCCTATCTTTAATTGACATGATATCTTGATAAAATATCTTTATATATGATATCTTCATAAATATGGATATTAATATATCTTTATATTATATCTTTACGTAGGACATCTTGATATATATTTTCATATATCGAGATATATCTTGATATAAGATATCTTGATATAAATAACTTCATTAGATATTTTATGATATCTTCATATGATATAATGATCTTTATATGATAACATAAAATCTTTATCTTGACATCATATTTTTATTTCATTCATAAATTGGCTTGTTATAGTTAAGGAAAGCTTTACAAATAGATGCCAACTTGTTGAAGACCAAGTAAAATGCAAATTTCAAACACTTTTCTGCACTATATTAGACGATATTCGTAAACATAACTATTTTTAGAGGAAAATCAAAAGAATCCTCGAATAAAAGATCAGTAATGAAGGACAGTTAATTAATGAAAAAAATGAATTAAAAATCAATATGCAAATTGGTTACACCTGAAGAATGATATTGCCTAGAAGTAGATAATGTATAATACAGATATTTAGCGCTTCGTACGTACAGTGTTCTCTCGAGTAGTTTGCAGGGTCTGCGGGCAATTATTTATGCAGGAAAGATCGGGCACCCACCTTAAAAACTGACTTTGTGACAGAAGTCATTTTAGTGGGGAGAGAGAGAGAGAGTAAATACCTAGTTTCTCTAAATTGCTCTCTCAAGTAATTTGTAACACATTATTTATCATCTCTCAGTGTTTTCTCTGTCTTTGGGCAGAGTTTGCTCATGGTTGTTTCCGTCAAAGGACAGGGTCACAACGGAGGAAAATTATACTGAAGAGGTGCCCAGCCCTGGAGAACAGCTGCTCGTGACCGCACCCTCTCATTACACGAGAGAGAGGGATCAGTGCTCGCACCGAAGCCAGCGCAACCGACGGTTGCAGGGTGTGCGGGCAATCTCCCGATCTTTACACTTTATTAAGTTTATTTTAAAAATTCTCCCCTCTTCCGTCACCCTTGAAATAAAAATAATTGTTACTACAGAAAATAAGGATCTACGTACATCAAATCGTCTTTAAATTAAGTAGCAGCTGAAGAATTATCGTTGAACTTTTAAGAGGTAAGCTTAAACCTTGATTCAATACTTAAATGCAGCGATCAATTTTGAGTTCTTCTGTAGTTTATTGATGCCTATCGCATCTACTCCTCACTAGCTATTGTGATGATGGCCAAAGCAAGAGACCACCACTTCAGCTAGCTTTAATGCCGCCTGATATGGCGTCTTTTAAGCTAGCTTAAAACTTTAGCTTTGCTTAAAATTTTAAGCTAGCTGCACTTTTGGATAGAAAAGTAAAATAAGAGTCATTCCCCTTGAACCATGAACGCAATAATAATGACTAGTATAACATATTAATATATATTTTTAGCCTCGCATAATCTGGCAATCCTAAATCTCAACAAGCTCAACGAAAATCGTTCCCTGTGGGAGCGGAGGACACACACACGTACACTGTACTTTATATATAAGATAACTTTCATTGGCTCTTCCATGCAAGAATTGGTCTACTTCGTCCGCAACGCCATCATCGTAAAGGAAGTTATCAGAAAAGAAATTCAATTCTCGGATACAAGATAAAGATGACGACGATATAACTTTATATGTTGTTATAACAATATAATATTATATGATCTTTTTATATGAAGTCAAGATGGTTACAACTACGGCCTGCAAATATAGAATTATATTTATCCTCTACGTATTCCATTAATAAGAATTGATTTAAAAAGTCATTTGAAAATGCGTCGAGGTTATAAAAAAAATGAATCCATGATTTCAAGTACCTGCGATTATCGTATCGATAATGTAAGTCAAACCCATCAAAAGACATAAAGGAGAATATCCTTTGGTCAGGTTTTTCACTCCCAAAATTGACGACACAAGCACAACTCGAAGAGGACAGGTAAATCCTACAAATCAAAAGAAAAGCAAAAGTAACTAAATACGACATATCTACGTGTCTAACAGACGAAACGTTTTGACTAAAATGTTATGCTTTACACGTTTTTTTCGTTATTAATAGTTTATTACTAATTGTTTTGTAGCTTGGATTAAATAAGCAGTTTAATCAATGAAATGATAATCTGATTTTATTGAGAAAAACTATTAACCCCTTAATGTAGAGAAATGAATAATTTTTAAATTCGGTCTAAATTCTTGCTATTCGATGATATGGCTGTTACACAAGAATTATTTTAATTTCAAAAGAAGGGTAAAACATTGGTTTCCTGGAAGTTTTGAAGTTAATCTCTTATTCTGGTGACATAGGAGTACACACCACTTCAATGGAGAAGGAACAGAATTGACGGCTACAAGGTTTAAAACATAAAAGAACAAAGGGTTTTAAGAGGCAACAAATTAAAACAATCCTCAACATTCAAATGTTCATAATATTCTAATGCGACAGATGCCCTGAATAAATATCAATTGCACAGCAGATAGAATTTTATTGAATAAAAAGAAACAAATGAAAAGCTGTTAAGAAACGATCATAATATAATTCTTCTTCATCTATGTGCCGTGTCACTTCATAACGTTGGCGGTTAGGGTTCTCCACAATTTCTTTTTCTGTGTTGTTCTTAATAAATTTTGTCTTTTAGTTATTTCTTCTCAAACCTGTTCTGCCATCCATTTACTCAAATTTACTAGGTAGGTTATGCATTGTTTTCATCACATTTGCCATGCCAACTTTTCTCTTTTTCTGCCCTGGAAATGTCAACTGTCTCTTTCTGATGTTGAATATAAATGACCTTAATGTTTCCATTTTCTCTCAAACTTTGTCGTTATTTACATGCTTCGTCCATGGTATTCTCACTATCCTTCTGTAGAACCACATTCGTTGCCTCAAAACTGTTTTCATTTGTGAGAAGATTGTCCAGTATTCGTTGCCACTTAGAAGGACAGATATTTCGTAACAGTTCAGTACTCTTTTCTTTGTTTCTAACGAAGCTTTTCTTTTTGTTTGTTAATATTCTGCTTAGACTTTGGACGGCACCATTCGTTATGCCAATATACTCCAAGTTTTCAGTGTCATACTTTCCGTCTTTTGTTAAAGCACTTCCAGATATTTAAATTGTCATTATCTCCAATTTGTAGTTTGCATTTTGGGTTGTTCCTTCCGCTAACAACAATGCGTTCTAGCCCCTTGCAACTGAGTTTTAGTCCTTTTGTTTTCGTTTTCCTTCACTAAATTCTGTAGGAGTTCTTTAGTTTTCTTTCTGTATCTGATACCAACTCTGTGTCATCTATATATCTAATATTGTTAAAATTGTGGCCGCCAATAAGGAATCCTGCTAGGAATACTAATTCTCTCAGAATCGCCTCACTATATAGGATAAGTCCGGTGAGAAGACACACCCTTGTCTTACACCCCTTTCTATTTTTGTATGTTCACTGAATTTATCTTATATCCGTGGCTGTTCGTATAGATTCTGGATTAGTCTAATATTCTTCTCAAATATGTTAAGATTACCTAGCAGTTGCAGCAATTCTTTATGACGTACCTTATCAAATGCTTTTACGTAATCTAAAAAACGCATGTATACATCTTTTTGTATTTTTATTGTTCTTTCTGATATCATTCTGAGCATAAAAAACACATTCTTTTTTTAACGAACCTGTACCGTTCTGGTTTAATTTCTGGTCTAATTCTGCTACAAACTCCATTCATCAGATTTCGGATGTTAAGTTTTGTTATGCAACTCATTAAACTAATTGTCCCATCGATTTTACATTCGTTTGCACTTGGCTTGTAATGCGATGCTAAGAACGTGAACATTATATAATTAGAATATTTAAACTGATGAAAAGTGGAAAGCTTTTCTCGGATGCGAAACTCTCAGAAAGATATATTTCAGACAATATTTTAAATAAAGCGTTCATTTCGACGCACATTTTGTTATAAAATATGTGCTCAATGCTTTACATATTTTAGCAGTATTCAAATCCCCCAAAATATATGGAGGCATGGGAAATAGCGGCTCGGATAGAGAAATCGGAGAGTCGAGTTCGAATTCCAGTCGAGTTCATTATATTCACTGACACAAAGTATGATACCATCTCTAGCCTCCTGAGCTATGAGCAAATAGCAGTACAGACTGGGTCCTACAGCCCTGGGTGACAACTAGTCTAGAAGATGGCAACACACTGAATTCAAACCCATCCTGGAGAAGATTCGACTCCGTCAGGATATTTTGCCTAGAACGAAAAAAAATCACTGCTCGTGTAGTTGTAATACATGTGGTGCCTCTACAGCCCTTTTACGTGTTACGATTCTCGTGTCTGCGTGACAATATATTGAATATGTGATAATTATATGTATTATTTTTCGGAATAATTCTTTTGTTTCCTTCTTACGACATTTCAGAGCAACTATAGATTCAGGCATTATTTATCTTATAATTTTAAAATGATTAATATTGTTCTGTTGGGCATGCACATTTCTTTCTAGCTACAACACATCCGACATCTTCGCATTTCTATTCTATTCAACGACACTTGGTATCTACGCTCGCTTTGGCTAATTGCATGGTTTGAATCTAAAGCGTGTGTGCTGATTTGTAGGGTAATTAGCCAAAGAAAGAATAGAAACATGGCGAATGAGACCGTGAAATGTCGCATTTTATTGGTTAAGAAAAATCCCAGCATTTTATTGATTTGAAAGAACTCCCTGAATGTCAGTATGATTTGTTTCTAAATTTGTGAAGGTGATGTTTTTTGCAATTATACCCATACACATTTGAACCAACATGATTTCTTCAATACTGTATCGTAATATTCTTTTTTTTTTTACTAATATTTACCTAATACAAAGCCCAAGGGCCACTCAAGATAGAGGGTTATTGTGTGAAGCTGTATTGGTGTAAGAAGGAGCAAGAAGTGAAATTCTTGGCGCCATGCAGATAGATAACAGCTAATACTAGACTTGAAGATGTCAAGATATAATTAGTACCTGAAAATATAATTAGAAGTATAGAGTAGAAGTAGACTTTAGAAGGAACCGGAAATCCAATCCTAAACAAGTGATAAACCTCTACTCGTGCTCAAAAAAGGGCTGAGAGTTAAGCGACTGAAAACTAGAAAGAAACAATCTATAAAAGAATTAATCCTTAAAAGAAAAATAACAGTAGAACGTCTTCTTCGGACAAATATTATAAAGTAACTTACTTTGCTTCGAAATACTCACCGTGGCAAATGGCGAACAGAGATGCACATACGACGAACAAAGAAAATGAGTGGCAGAATGTAAAGCTTAAAGAAAAGGCTGACATGCCAAACAAGGAAGCCATCAGAAGGTAACTTGTAGGAATGTGAAGTAGGTCGGCAAGTATTCCAGCAACAATTTGGCTAAATGCAATAACTGCACCGTAGATGGACATCATCAAAGCTCCTTGTTCCCGCGTGAGTCCAGTATCCACAGCTTTTGCAGGAAGATACGTCATAACACATTCGCCCGCTGACAGAAAAATTACAAATGCAAGAATTCTACATTGCATAGATTTTCTTGTGATATACTTTTACAATTTACATACGGTCATTTTATTCAAAATACAACGTTTGGAAACAATTTAAAGCACAAAAAATTATATATTTTCTAGAATATCTTATAGTTTTTAGGACATTTTGAAACGTACACTTTTATACGTTTTTATCACAGACATTCATCTGAAAAAAATAAGCTGACGTTTCCACATTTTGTTTCTATTCTGTGATACATTTATTTTGAAATGAATATAAAGAATCAAATAAAAAAGATTTATCCATATATTCCCGATTAGAAATTGGTATTTGATCACATGTAAAAATGTATAAGAACGATGAAAAGCCACCTTATAAACTAAGGCGGACATCAGCAGACACAATCAAAAAATAACCTATTATTAAGTTCGACCAATGAAATGTGTTGACGTCACACTTGTGACATTAACATATTTCATTGGTCGAAGTTAATGTTCGTTTAGTTTGTTTATTGTTCTGTTGGTGTTTATTAAATAGGAACACTCAATGTATAAACAGAAAGAATCTGTTAAAATCTGGCAAAATTGCATGTCTGACTTAAAATATTTTATTGTGTTAAATAACAAAAAATCATGATTTTGTAAGCGTTAATTTAAAGGAAGAAAACAGAAGCAAGGTGATGTGCCGATTGTTTTTAGCGTGTCTAATAAAGGTTGCCATAAGAGGATATTTCAACGACTTTTCTTAATACGAGCAAATATATGAAGTAATAACGGTTCCGCAAAATATGGCAACACAACATCGATCGAAGTTGATTTTTACATTAAGCAAATAAATACATTTAAATAATAAGGACTATTCAAACGAGGATAATTAGTTGTGAAGATTTATTTTATGTTAAGCTTTCTCAACATGACACATCAGACTCAATGTTATTTAGGGTTGATTTCCGAATCGCATTTCAGAAAAACTAACTCTTTGCATGACATATATTAATCAAAATACAAATTGCATATTTATTTCATTGGTGAACATTTACGAAAACATTTTTAGATGTCTTGCATTTTAAAGTCTTTCCTACCTAAATTGATAGTTTTATGCTCGGAAATTTTCTGTCACGTCAAGTTTTATTTTGTTAAACAGACTTTCATTTTTTAGCCAAAAATGTCAATTTCGCCCTTAAATGCAATACTGAAATAAGAAACAAACACAAACCAAAGAGTACTTCTTATTGTTTAACAACTATATTATACACAATAATTGCACATCTTAGGATAGATATTTCTCCAAAATTGGAGTTTCAGCTACTCAAGAAGTGAACTTTCTCTCGGCTGTTTTGTGTGAATAACCTGCATGGAAACAGTCTTTTTGCAGACACCAACAGTAGTCATCCATCATGTTTGTGATCCCCCTGCCTTGTTCCCTAGACTAAATGGTCTTGATGTTTTAATGGAATCTTTCTACTTGCTAATCAAACATTACGACAATATGTCCAGGGAAGTAGTCTAGATGGCTGTGCAGGTAATGCCATTTTACATTTATGTTGAATCCCAGTACTCGAAAACTGGTTAACAGATAAAACCTTCCTGGAAATTACCAGCGGCCTGTTTAAAACATTATTTTATTTAATTTTGAACTCCCTACTGTCTGACCATGTCTTTCGTATCCAACCGTCATTTTTTTTTGCTCGACTGTCCCCAAAACATGAGGATACTTGGTACAACCATCTTGCACACCAAGACGCAATTCAGTTACTTTCAGGTCCCTTTATATAGTCCAGTTTTTTCTCCTCATACAGCACTATTTTCATACAGTCGTAATTTTCCTTCACTATTATAAGATGTACAATTAGTATAGAAGCAAACATATTGTCATCAGGCGACAGAACAATTTAGCTTTTGAGCCATCTTTGAAAAGTCTGCAGTCATCTGGATTTACACTTCATATCCCCAATGAGGACTTTAACATCATTGTAATAAACAGAATCATCACCCATGTTGAAGAGTGGAAGCAAATAATTCTCTTGTTGTCTACAGAACGCAAATTTTTTTCCGCAGTGCAAGCAGGTTCTTTTCTGTTAAACGGGCTCTAAGCAGCTGGCCACTTTCTTTGATATATCTAGATCACAAATTAAATCATTTAACTCTGCTGGTGTAAAAAGTCTTGTCACAGCTTCCTATCCCTCATAGTTCTCGTCTTCCATGTTACCAAACTCCATCTTCTAATTATCACCATCACTACCATCAACAAAGTACATGTGTTCTGGTGTTGTCCAAGTCGAATAGCGGATGGCAGATCTGGATAAACTCTGACACTTAGTCTTAGAAGTGAAGCCAGACATATCAATCATGCAAAAGTAGGTTTCATCATTATGATTTTGTGGTTCCTTTCCCACCATGGAAATTCCAAAGCTTAAGTGATTTCTTTGCCCCCTTTTCCCACTGTCTCAGTGATTCAGCACATGTTTTATCCACTATATGAGGTGCCTAAATTTTGTCTTGATCACCAGTTTCATGTCAAAGTAAGTAAGGTATGATTTCTTCACAAAATCTATGATTTTGTTTCGTTGACTAGGTAAAGTGTAACATCCACAAGTATTTCACAAGACACCGGCGCTGTTTTTGAATTTAGCCATATTTAATAAAAACAAAACACATATTCAAAGCGGTTGTTACCTGGGAAAACTATTCTCAGAATTGTCAATCCTTATAAAGTAACCAAATAATAGGTTTTTGTTAGCAAAGTTCTATCATGAACATACATACCATAAAATTCTTTCTACAGTTTTTTGACCATGCTTGACAAAAAGTAACCTTGTGATCTCACAATTAGAACATTAAGAGTGCATTCAAAATACCAATTTTCCTAAGATATAGTTAAAGGTTAAACATGTCTCGGTTGGTTTTCAATGATAGTCACACTAAATCAAGCACAGCGAAGGAATATCTGCAGACAAATATGGAAGATTCCACAATTATTAAACGGAAATAATGTCAAAGACCACAAAAATGTGTCGTTTATCATCATCCAATTGTATAAAGGACAGTGCTGTCATAATGACATTTAAAACTGGTTAGATTGAAAATAGTGAAAGTTGCTTAAGTTTGATACTTTTTTATTTACTGAAGAGATTTAAATCATGACTTTTGTTTTCATTTTTGTCGTATTTGTTTTAAAACTGTTTTCAAAATTATGTCAAGCTCCCTACATAGGTCAGCATTTGATGAAACAAAATCTGTCTTTAAAAATGGGTACAATACGGATTACCCGTATTGTTGAATATGTGACAATTGAGTTTGTGAAAAATCTTGGCGTGATGGATTAATTTTTTAAAAGCAGCACCCCAAAATTACAACGAAACATTTATCCAACATCATACATGAAAATGCAACGTTATTTATTACTACAGTATATTAACGAAATTGTATTTTACAAGTTTATCATTTATTACTAGTTCTGTAACTTACCTGTCCAAAAAAAGTAAACAGTTAGTAGCAATTGCATGCTGGGATTTTTCATGACATCAGGATCAAATATGGTTAGGCGTAGGTGATTTAATTTACTTGAAATATTATTAGACATATTTGTTGGTGGTTTCTTTTCTGAATGATTACGATGTTCGTTAGAATTCTTTATCTGAAAATCAAGATGATTGCCTTTTATGAAAAATATTATTGATCAAGACGATACTCATTTATTAGTCTGCATTACACAATTTCTTAACTAGAATTTCTAAAGAAGTTATGTCTTTAGTTTTCAGTGACAGTTACTACTGTGCAGATCTTTTATCTTTATTTAAGATAAGATCTTTAATTTAAATAAATTGAAACTTTAATATAAATGATTTCGAAGTTAAAATATTAATGATGAATTTCAGTACTAAAGCCACATAAATAATGCCTGTTGACCCGTCAAGAAAGCCTCGTAAATGCGCCATCATTATTTGAACATTAATGAAAATGTCTGGTTCTTTCTGGAATCAGGCGTTCAATTTAATTTGAACTTTAAACACTTTTACCAATCTATTTATTTAGTGCAGCGTCCTGATCATGGGATCAAGGTCTCGAATCATTTTATAGTTGAATTGTCAATGCGGTGAGTTCTTGCTAATATAAAATCCGAGAACCATGCCACAGTTTCCCAGACAATCATTGTCAGTGAAAATTGTTCAGAATCGCCAATGGTAGTGCTAGAATGAAGGGTTTTGAGAAAATTGGACTTGTTCAACTATTGGTCATACCAGTTTATGTGTGTCTGTGTGTCTGTGTGTACGTGTTGATTTAACTTAGCTTCGTTTTGCACAAGTTCAAAATACAGACACTTTGTGAGAATCAAACTGACAGTTGTAATGATTTACTAGATTAGGTTGCTAGACATTACTTTGAAACAAGACGTCCATATTGATAATTACTAAAGCGATATTTATATATATTTATTTCCTTATAATTTGTTTATGATCTCTAGTCAATTTTTCATTAAATGTTTCTGTAAAATGCCTCGGTCAAAAGCGAATGAAAAAAAGAAAAGAAAGAAACATTGATATTTATGTTTGTCAGTTTTTCGATAAATGATTCTATAAATGGACTCGATTAGGAGTAAATGAAAAAAGAAAGAAACAAACAAACAAAGAAAAAACAAACAAACAAACAAACAAACAAACAAAAGAAACATTGATATTTACGTTTGTCCCTTCTTTATATTCAATCGGCTTTTCGTCTGGATCGAACTCTGATTCCGGTTTTAGCAGAAACTCATTCATAGACTTTAATTTGATTTCTGAAATGAGACGCTTTCTATAAAACTTACAGAATACAGTTTAAACAAAGCAAAATAAGGAGAATATTACGAGACAGGAAAATCTCGTTGGAAACAAAGAAAAGTGTATTCAAGTGATATCTGTCTTCCTGTATGACAGCAAATGCTGGACAATATCAAAAGATGAAGATGAGACTTGAAGCAACAAAAATGTTCGATATAAATATGCTGAGAACACCATGGACCGAACATGTGAACAACGACAAGGTTTTCGAGAGAATGAAAACAAAAAGGAAACTGATACTTTACACCAGGAAGAGGCAGTTGAAATTTCTGGGACATGTAATGAGGAAGGAACGCTTAGAAAACCTGATACTCACAAGGCTGAGGGGAAGAAGAACAGAGGAAAGTAGTATGTAACGTATTTGATGAACCGAAGATGGATGGTAGAACAGGGTTTGGGAGAAATAACAAAAAGACAAAGCTTATCAAGAACTAAAATGTACAGGAAGAATTGGAGGACCATGGTTGCCTACGTCCTGAAGGGACACGGCACATAAAAGAAGAAGAAGATCTTCTGTCTAAATTATTAAAAAAAATGAAGTTTTTTTTCTGAAACTCAGTCAGATAATCATCATTTTTATTCTTATCATAACTGTCCATTTTATCAATTCCATACAAAATTAAAATATTTCCATTTTGCAGGTTTAAATGGATGAGACAAGAATAGTTATTGAACATAGAGAAATGTGGATGCCTGGTCATCTCTGCCCTATTGTTTAGCATAACAAGACTTGATTGTTTTTTCTTCTGGATCGAATCCTGATTCCGGTTTTAATAGAAACTCGGTCAGAGGCTTCAATCTGATTTCTGGAACGAGACGCTTTCTATAAAACTTACAAAATACAGTAAAAAAAATAAAATAAAATAAAATAAAATCTTACATAGAAATTATTTAAATGAAAATAAATTTTACACTATTTACATCATTCGAAATGTTGTCCTCATCTTTATTGTCATATTCGCGACGCTTCGGTTGCTGAACGCCCCGACCTTCTTCAGGTGATATACACTGGAATTCCAAACCGAACCCTTTATTTAGTCCACGGAGGTAGATTGTTCTAATTCAAAGTGTGATGCCTTTTTTGGAATATCTCATTTTCAGTTAATTCCCTTAGTAACTCAACTCTTTAAGTTTTTGTTCCCTCTGTTGTGGCCAGGTAGTAAACTCAATTGTTTGGGTCAAGTCACTATATGGATTACTTAACCAATGCTTGTCGTTGGAGACATTATAAATCCCAATTCTTGGCATTTATAAACATAATATCACAGTAATCATTTTTTTTACCAGAGCTCATATTACAATTTCTGTTATTATTGTTTTTCTCTAGCTCTCTGTATTATTTGTTCTCATATTGTATTCATGTCTATGCTTGACCGGCTTAGGAGATTTTTGTAGCCTTCCATATGCGCTGATCCAATACGTTATCATTTTCCAGTGATATTCTCTATTATTTCAACTTTATCTCACAGAGTGTGATGATTTTCCTTTTTCCACCATATATGGTCAGCTATGACTGACTTTTTTTCGATATATATGCTATAAATAGTTACGATACCTCATCTCAGAAATAAAAAATATTGAAAAAAAATTTGCATTTTTTAAAAATCATTCAAAATCAGATTTTTTTGTTCTTATCATGGGTGTTCATTTTACCAATTTTATACTTTTTTTTTTAATTATTTCATACCCATCAAGGTGATAATTATTTCATACCCATCAAGGTGATAATTATTTCATACCCATCAAAGTGATAATGACCATAAAAGGCAGATGGTCACTGGAAAGAAAATGAGAGGAGAAATGACAATAAAAAACAAAAAATTCCAGAAGACAGAAGGCAAATGATAAAAGAGGACAAAACGAATCGACAAAGAAAGATTTTCCTGCTGTCTTTATATATATATATATATATATATATATATATATATACAAGTATATAATTGGTATATACGGAATGAATTCCAATAACCGACAATTACTATACTTAAAAGAGTGCTCAATACAAAGTAGAGTAGATACAATTTTTTTATTTTATAGCATAAATATGTTATGAAATCACTACAAAAATAGCCATTTTGTTTCAACACCCCTGGTGTCTTATCAAGTGATGATGTTGAATGCAAATTCAACATCATCGTTTTGATAAGACATCAGGTGTTGAAACAAAATGGCTATTTTGTAGTGATTTCATAACATATTTATGTTATAAAAAAAAAAAATTATATATATATATATATATATATATAACATACAAGTGTGTGCGTGCATGTGCGTGTATTTTTTTGTTTTTATAGGAATAGGCAGATACACAAACACGTCACGCACACACACGTGTGTGTGTGTATGTGTGTGTATTAGATCTTTAAAAAAGTTCGTACCCGATTAGAAAATTAAAAACGAAATTTTACAAACTGACAAAAAACATTTATTAGACAAGTACATAGTCTTTTTTTTTGCTTTTAACAACTGCCTACCCACTTTTTACAAGTTTGTTGGTACAATTTTTTAGATACTTTGTTTTTTTTGTTGAAAGACGTATATGGAATAGATTTCAACTGACTGTAATTTTTTTTCGTCATTTAAATTGATCTGAAGAGATAAGAAGAAATGAAAATCCGAAGTAACCAAATCAGGAGAATATGGAATATATATATATATATATATATATATATATATATATATATATATATATATATATATTAGAGACACTAGAGAAAGAATAATTTAAAAAAAAAACAGTGCTAGCTCCTGCTTTTAACCCATCGCTCTTCAGTTATGAATTGAGCACTATTGGCTACTGGCGTTTCTATACATCACGTATATAATACGTTAAAAAAATGTCCCTTTCTCTGCCGTGCACCGATAGCTTTGGGGTAAAAACTGATCGATGGCAAATCGATCGAGTTTCGATTCCAGCTTGAAGCAATCGGATGTCTTGCCACACTGATGATATGTGATA
Organism: Acanthosepion pharaonis; assembly: GCA_903632075.3. Classification (NCBI taxonomy): domain Eukaryota; kingdom Metazoa; phylum Mollusca; class Cephalopoda; order Sepiida; family Sepiidae; genus Acanthosepion; species Acanthosepion pharaonis. The sequence goes on from CAHIKZ030002020.1 coordinate 331,994, forward strand.
CAGCGAAACAGTCTTGCATGCGGATATATCAAATATGTGGTGCAGTTTAATTTATATTACAATGGATCATTCCTACAAAAAGTAAATTAGTAAAGTTAATGATATAAAATGGCGAAATCTCTTAGCAAACTAAATTTTAAAGATGCATTAACCCACAAATCACTTGATGAATGATACGATCCTTGTTTTTTAAAGTTATAAACTGTATTAGGTCTTCCTTAAATATGCAAGTAGCTTCGAAGGGTCCTATGGTCATCCTCAGGTATGGAAACTATTTTGTTTTTGGTGAAATTCAGGTAGCATCCGAGACGAAAAGATATAATGCAAATCGAAATACGTTTTTTGAAATGTGTTATTGATAATAAATACAAACTTGTGGGGTGTACAGTCGCAATACTAAGGTTGAATTTTTGAAAATTTAAGTGAGAGAGGCAATTTAAAAATTTCTTTGTTGCAGGAGTTTAACAGTCAACGTGGCATGAAGTAAATAGTTCAATAAGTAGAACAATGTCTCAGTTGTTATCCCGAAAATTTGCACGTCAGATCAGTTACAAAAATACAAAAAAGTACAATACAAAATAAATTTCGTCTTGGATGCTACCGGAATTTTACCAAAAACAGTTTCCATGCCTGATGATGACCGAAGGACCTGTCGAAAGTACTTACATATTTAAGGAAGACCTAATACAGTTTATAATTTAAAAAAAGAAACCAAAATCATAACATTCATCGAGTGATTAGTGGGTTAATGCACCATATATTTGACTTAAAAGGACTGATTACTTTACTTTCACTAAATCAATGAATGTCAAAAGAAGGTTTTCAATTTTTATTCAGTAATTATCAACGTGTAATATTCCGATGACAACCCGTTGATTTCATTAAAAATGATATTCTTTTCACTTACCTTTCATCTCTTTTTTCCTCATCTTGACGGTCTTAAGCGGTCGACTCAAGGCGCCATAGACAACAAAGTTCAAAAGCAATCCACTTATTAATAAAAATGTTCCTCTCATACCATAAAAGGAAATGCTTCGTTCTAGTAAATAATTGAAAGAAAATGCACCAAATCCAATTCCACTTTGAGAGATTCCTACGGCCAAAGTTCGTTTCTTCTTAAAATAAGATCCAACGATGGTGTTGCCGGCAAAATTTGATATTCCAGCAAAACTCCCTGAAAGAACGAATGAAAAACCTAACAAAGGTGAGCTAAGCTAGAGAGCAGGCGAATCAGTGAACAGGTTTGTTGCTATTCAAAAAATATCATAAAACATATTTGTCCATTTATAAAATAAATCGAGGGAATTTCCTTGAATTAACGAACATACTTCATTTGAATTATTATAATACAGTTAAGTTCTATATACTTGAAACTTATCATTTGTCTTCTACAATGTGTCCCTATATATATATATATATATATATATATATATATATATATATATATATATATATATATATATATAAATTTAAAAGAAAAAACAGGCCACTTTCAGGTACCATTATAATAATTTATTTCACCTGTCCTTTTAAAAGGACGCCGGATCATCAGATAGCACTTCCAACAACGAAATGAAACGAAATATATAATATATATATATATATATATATATATATATATATATATATATATATATATATGGGAAAATTGTATGACAAAGTGAAAATAGTTTACTTGTGATGAGTTTTGTCCTTCAAGATTTCATTGGACAAAATTTATTATGTTTGTGTGACTACAAGACAGAGGGTTGCTGGGAATTTTTGATTTTTTTATCTAGCCGAATTCATTTTATATTTCTAATTTATCAACTGCACAATATAGTAGAGTTTCATTTGGGCACCATCTGTGACAAAAAGAACATAATGACACAATTCAATCCACCAGAAATTTGGAAATGGCTAAACTGCTTGGCATTTGCACCAGAAGCTCCCATCCGAACACTTCAGGATGTTTGGGTGTCAATCTGAGGACAATGCAAAGTATTCAGAAAAAATTGGATGATTCGAATTATGATTACGAATGTACGGCAGCTCGAAAAACCCACTATGCACGTTTTAAGAAAAAGGACTACCGAATTTGTTGGTGAGGGCTTCAGAATCAACACGGAGGTCTACATTAAATGCACTGAAGAGGTGGTGATGCCCTGGGTCAAAAGGATGGCTGCTGGAAGATCCTCTCTCTGGCAACAGGACTCTAAACCATGCTACACAAGCAGTTGAACCCAGTCATGGTTGTCAATTTCTGCGACCACATCACATTTGGTCACCTAACTCCCCAGACTGCAATCCCCGCTTGATTATTATGTGTGTGGGGGGGCGCAGTTAAACGAGTGACCAAGAAAACTTTCAAAGATGAAACGAAGGCAAGGATTATGGGAGCATTCACCAATTTAAACAAAGAGACCGTTCAAAAGAGTTGCAGGAGATTCCGAAGTTATCTGGAGGCCATGATTAAAGCCAATGTCGTTTTATTGAATATTTACTTTTTTTGTATTGTATTTTGTATTTTTGTAACTACTCTGGCGTGCAAATTTTCGGGATAACAATTGAGACATCGTTCTACTTATTGAACTATTTAGTTCATGCCACGTTGACTGTTAAACTCCTACTTAAATTGCCATATTAGTAAAAAAACGCTCTCACTTAAATTTTCAAAAATCCAACTTTAGCATTGCGACTGTACACTCCACAAGTTTGTATCTGTTATCCATAACACATTTAAAAAAAAACATATTTCGATTTATTTAATTTAAGATATTTTTTTGTGTAATTTTAGTAAATATATTTGTTAAAATTAGATGCCAGTGTCATTTTCATTACAACGTAATTTAGACAATTTATTCATTGCAACCGGTAAAATAAAAATATTTTGATATTCGAAAATATTTCGGTAAATTAATTTGACATAAAAAATACAATTCGCTGAACATTGTAGCTTCATTTTTTATAATCAATTTGGATTATCTGTCTATATTTCTGAGATGAGGTATTATGTACATTATTTACATTATTCGGACTATTGTCTTCATATGGCGATAAAGATGAGGACAATAGACCGAATAATGTAAATAATGTCAATTAAGATTATTTCTTTAATATGAATATTTTGGTGATTAATGACACTAGATTTTATTTATTTATTTTTGGTGGGGATTCCATTACTAGTTTTGCTAATCAAGTTTAGCTATTTAATTAGATTAAATATTTAATATTAATAGATCATTTCTTTGTAATCTGTATTGGTTTTGTACTTTTCAAAAGCATGAATATAATTTTAAATGAAAAAAAAAATAGTTTTCTCTTGATCTACAGCGAATGATACTAATTGCGTGGAAGGGCATCGAGTTAATAATGCTGCAAGGAAACGGTTTAACCACAATTAGGATCGACCCCAATCAGAAATTAAAGAATTTCTAAAGTCAATTCGAATAACGAGGAGAGTGACGGAATATTAAGAAAATTTTGTATGATTTCGGTTATTGACTATATAAAAATGAAAGTGAACATTTGTTAATATAAATATTTATGAAGTATATTGAGTATATATGACTGAATAGGGACAGTAATTCAGTTGAAACTGTGCAAATATGAATTGTTAGTATAAGAAAAGAATATAAGTAGAGACAAGGAAGAAACCCATTCAATAGAATATGTATATCTTTACATAGAAAGAGAGATACAATATACAAATATATTGGGAAGAATATTGCTAAGATTTTCAAGGATATCGAGAAAAGTGCTGGAATGGACAGAAGTTTTGCTTTCACTTTAATGACAACGACCAGATGCTAAAATTGGGGGGGCGATAATCGATTAGAATAAAAGATATACATGTTCTTACCCGAAAGAATCCCATGCGTAACATAAAGAACTTCAACTTTCCCAGCAAAAAAACTTCCAATTGTTGCCAGAGCAGAAATGAATCCTCCGCAAATGATAACTTGTCGATGGCTTGCATTAAACATCATTAGAAGCAACACAAATGGACCTGGTTAATGAAAACTTTTCGAGTCAAGAATAAAAATGTTTCAAACTGATATATTTAATTTTAATGCGATCACTTTGACAGTTTTTGATGTGAACTATAGTATGATATCTACCGAAGCATTTACGACCTAACTTAAATGACAATCTACTCATTATTGTTGGAAAATGTTAAAAAAAAAATAATGACCTGTTTACTGTTTTTTTAAATAACGTCAAAATCAGTTTACAAATTTTAAGATCATTATTTGATGATTTTGTTTTTTCTCTATAATTTTTTAAATACATAACGAGTTCAGTGTTCACTGCCTTTAACCCTAAGCCTAACCCTAAACCTTAACACTAACGCTATTTCATACGCCCAACAGTTGGTAAATATCATACCATAGTAGAAAATAAATAGTAGATATCATACTATAGTAAAAAAAAAAAAATGAACGGTACAAACTCAAAAGGAAATATATTCAATCCCGGGAGTTCTGGAAAATCTCCGACCAAATTTTCAACAGAGGCAAAGTGTCAGTGCCTACTATAATAAATGGCCCTGGGATCATCTCATCCTCGTCAGATCAGACAAATCTCTTTACTACGATCCTTACCTCGAACTCCACATTCAGGCCATTGCCTTTCCAACTTCCCCCTCTGACGGAGCACAATCTTAGTAATATTTTTATCACAACATGGGAAGTCTAAGGACTTATCAAAAGGTTTGACCCGAAGAAGGCTAACGGTCCAAATAAAATCCTAGCGGTTTTCCTTAAGAATATCGACAATCTTAGCAAAACTATTTAGCCGATGTTTAAAGGAGAACTGTTTCCTAAGTCTGTGGAAAATGTCAAGTGCATGTCATATTTTAACGAATGCAAGTGATTACTCATATCTTAGTGTAGATCCATCAACCCCCTCAGTTATCATTAGCAAGCATTTTGAAACTATAATCAATAGGAGCAACGTCTTGAGCGACAAGCAGTACAGATTTCGATCGGCTCGGTCCAATGCTGATATCCTGTCATTAGTCAGAGAGGAATCAGAGAGGCACTAAACAATAAATACATGTTAAGGACGATCGCTTTAGATATTTCAAATGCCTTTCACAAGGTGTAGCATAGAAGGTTGCTGCATAAGTTCTCCAGCTATAGAATCACTGAAGAATTTTCTGAATTATGTCCTTCCTCGTGTGTAGGTCCCTTCTTTCTACTTTACATAAATGATCTGCCACATGTTATACAAATGTGAATATCAATGTTGGCGAGACAGCGGTATATAGCTCAATGTGTTGATGGTGAACTGGCTGGTCACATTCAATGTCCCAAAAACCAAACTAGTGACGTTCCATCATCACCGAGCGGACTTTAAATTATCACCTATCACAATGAACGGGTGCCCCTCTTAGAGAGGGTCCCGTGCCTTGGGCGCCTATACGGATTTAAGCTCAACATAGAACTCAAGTAAAACTCGTACATATGATCCATCGCTAAAGATGCTGGATAAATAGCCTGTTTCCTGTGTACCCTTTTTCCTGCTATCCTCTACAGTCCTAAAATGGGGGACTGGTACAGAGGGGACATTATTTTTTTTTAAATCAATTTGCAAACTTACCAACGCATAGCATGATTCCGCTGAAAATAGAACCAACCATAGCTGTTTTCGAAATAGTGTCGTCATAAAGGTCAATCAGTCCAAGGAGGAGAATGCCATTTGAGAATGTCAGTCCTCCAATTGTAAAATTAATCATGAATCCAGCAAAACAAACAACCCAACCCCAACCACCATCTGGAATCAGAAGGGCGTCTCCATCGTCGGGTTCTGTTTCTGATTCAAATTCATTTGCTGGCCTTTCAAGGTTATTTCTTTGTGTCGGTCCCATTCTGAGAAAAGAAACATTAAACTTTATGGTCTTATAGATTTAAATTTACCAAAGTTGATAACCAGATTTCTTAAATAACACACACATATGCACAAAAGGATATGTTATATGCTACAACATAATTGTCTCTTTTATTATATTCCAGGTACCAACATGGTGAGAACAACGAAGAAAACTAGGATAAATGGAAAATTAAATTAAAAAGTAGAGTACGAAAAACGGGTTGACTTTTTTTTATATATGAAGAAAAAAATTATTTTACAGTTCACCTTTAAGAGTATTACAACGTGTCGATATAATTTCGATAAATTTCAACCAGTCAATCATATTAATAGCATATCAAATTAAAATGAAATTAAGATTAATTGTAAAATGTGTTGTGTGTTAGGACAAATATTACCTCTGACCTGTCTGTCCGACTAACAACTACTCTTTTGGGAAATCTTGTCTAAGAGAAATATTTCGAAATTTAGCTATGAATTAAAATTATTCGAATCCCTTCATTCACAGAAATATCAGCAAATATAAAAAAAATCATTATTAATTCGTCTTAGACAATGAAATAACCCTTTTGTGATTTATAAAAACAGGTTTTTATATACCTTCAATTTTTCTTTCAAATATTTGCTGAATATCTTACCGGGATGACTCTTAAAAGAAACGATATATCCAAGGAGTAATCTAGTTTTGAATTTCTTAAAATTAGGTTCTCAAGAAACAGACTATGGTTTTCTTATGAATAAAACTTTTGTCTCATGCTGAAATTATTGTCACTTTTGTTTTGGACAGAAGGATCGAAATCCAGTTGAATTACGTATTCTTTCTGGAGATCAAGAAGGAAATTATCTTATTGATAAATTATCTTATTGATAAATTATCTTATTGATAAATTATCTTATTGATAAATTATCTTATTGATAAATTATCTTATTGATAAATCAATTGTCATTTCTGCTATCTATTCTTTAAAGTCATTTTAAAATTAAGTCTGTCTTCCTAGGTTTAACAAAACAGGTTCTAGTGGGAGGATATAAGGTTATATTTCCTTAATAATTCGCAGACTCTTGTTAACATTAGCTGATAAGAAATAATGAGTTATTTTAAAATCAGAATCCCCAAAATACCGATATGCGTGGGGTATGGAATTAATGACAATCTGCATATCAGAAATAATAGTTAACAATAAGTAGTTAATCTTGGAATGACCAATTCTCTTGATAATAAAAAGGTAGCAGGGATAAAAGCTCATTACAACAGATCAGGATGCTGGGCCGCTCCCATCCTTGATTGACCATGTCTTTATCAGTGTAGCCGTACTCTCCCTGTTTGGCCAGTTACGGGTTGGTTAGGATATAGTTCGAGATTTTGAATTTAGTGTTGACCTTCTCCTAGACACGTTGCCACCCAAATCTATAGGATGCATAGCCTGTCCTGCCATTTAACTCATATCTGAGGAAAGAAGAAATGGGTTTCTGCATGTAAGTTTCCGCGACTAGAATTCTTATTTATTTTAAATAATAAAAAAATTCATAAATAATTTATCAAATAAAATAATGAATAATAAGTAAATTAATAAAACAATTCAACAACAATAGCACTTGCTCATTTTCGTTTAATATGGATTAAATGACATCACTTAGCAACGTCCATAGGTTACCTTGACTTTCACAGCAAGCTTTTAAAATATTTTCGAGCGTTCTTAAATTGAAAAATATATATGCGGTCAATAGCTAAAGGCAAAGCGGGGTTGCCAAAGGCAAAGAAAGGCGCCAACTTATCCAAAATGAAGTCCGTGCGGGCGTAGAAGAAGCACGATACTGTAGAATGGTCGGTGGGTGGTGGTCGGTACCATTGGCACCACGCCCAAGCCCTTAAAGTAATTGCAAACGAGGTAACTAAAGCTATAAGGGCTAATAACCATCAACCAGGGAAAAAATTGAATCAAATTAATTTCATCAAAGCTGGAGTAAAGATATTATTATTATTATTGTTATTATTATTATTATTTATTATAGTGGCAAATGAGAGAAAGATGTCCAAATACCAAGATCTTGTCAAACAATGTCGGCGTAAGTCATGGAGAATATATTATGATTCGGTAGAGGTTGTTCGTGGTGCTTTGCAGAACAATCTTTGTGCAGAGCCCTAGCAAAAATAGGTATAGTGGGGACAGTGAAGGCGAGAGCGCTGAAGAACATTACCAATGCAGTTTGAACTGCTTTCAAGTGGATTTGGCTTAAGAGATCAGAGCCCTGGAAGAACTAGTGACAAAAAAAAAGTGGGAAAAAAAAAAAAAAAAACCTTCAAAGTCCCAAACATACTTAAGGGAACGGAGGGGAGGGGTTTCAGTCTATAACGTAATATTGAGACAATAGCAATTCAGGGGGTAGTTCAACAGTGATGGATAGGAATTGAGCACATGTCGGGGGTGTTCTCCAATGGATGAAAATTTTTCATTTTCTCATTTTCGTTTTTAATTTTTTATTTTTTACTTTTCGGTTGCCGATTGCCATTTATGCTTGTGTATTTGCGTTTTTTTTTTATTTCCATTTCCATACTTAATTCTTATGAATGTAAAGTCAGATCGTAGTAATCATAGTTTGAAAATTGTTGAGTGTCGATTCTAGTATTAATTGACTAGATTCGTTTCGAATAGTATTTAACATATAGTAAATGTGAATATGTTACTTAATTGAGTAGTTAACGTATTTTTTACTTATTTAGCTTTCTCTTCTTTTTTTTTAGTAAGATTAGGACATCGAATTATTTTAATCGATAGATCACAAAACTAGTAAAGAATTTTAAATAAACAGTACGAGATAATTTTGTAATGAACGGTTTTGTAAAAGTAAATTAATGTAAATGGGAGATAGGATTGATATATGTATGTATGTATGTGTGTGTGTGTGTGTGTGTGTGTGTGTGTGTGTCCGTCCTTGCATGTGCGTGAGAGTATATTTATATGTAGAGACGTGAACGTACACACATTTTTTTTTAATTTCGTTTAAGAGTATAAGGTCAGACTTTAGGATTTATATAATAGAAGAATAATGATTTTTTTATAAGCGGTAATAGAAGTAGTAAGTAAGGTTTAGTTATCGAATTATGGGATTGGTATTTAAAACATTGGATGAGATTATGCAAGAAGAAGTCCGGCTTACCTCGTTATGGATTCCGTGGGAAATAGTTCGAATTAAAACCGGATGGAGCAAAAAAACAACACTAGGAGGAAAGTGTGAAAAGTTTTTATTTTCATTGGCTGACGGTTGGCTGACGTATGTCAATAAGAACGGTCGGACTCCTAGCCGTATCTGAATTTTTTTTTCTTCCACACCTTTTCTTTTTCTTTCTCCTCTTGCAATGTCGAGGTGCTTCGCACGACAATATCAAGAAGGCGGCCTGAGTAGTCTGGAATCAGATCGGTGTTGATGTTTGAGCCGATATGATATAAAACCCGAGATCAGCGATGGAGACTTGATGCATCTAAAATGTATTATGCAACTATATATATATATATATATATATATATATATATATATATATATATATGATAAATATATAATATTAAGGTATTTTATATTTATAAATAAAATTGTTCATTATCTGGAATAGAGTGTATGTAAATATAAAAGTGGACACTGAGGCCAGCAGGCGGGAAAATTTCGTTCCAGTCTGACATATAATTCATCTTTTTTCAAGCTCTCTAATATAAAGGTGTAGAAAGATTTTTTCTTTGTCATGTCCTGTGATAGAAAGTTATATCAAATGTTGTGTTTGTCAATATTTCTAATATTGACGTATATAAAGTTTTTTGTTTTTTTTTTTGTCAAGTTCTGTGACATAAATTTGTATAAGGTTTTTCTTTATTAAGTTCTGTAATATATGAATATGAATTTTTTTTTATCTTTGTCAAGGTCTGTAATAAAATGTGTATATTTTTTCTTTGTAAATCTCTGTCATATAAAGTTGTATAAAGTTATAAAGTTATACAGGTGAATATACAGGACTTACATACATGCAATATTTGAATATGGTTTATATATAGAGTTGCATAAAATATTCTAGTGATAGTTAACGCCTGAGATAACATTCGCCTCAGTGCAAACTGAATTTTAACTCGAAACGCAGATGCATAAATTCGCTTTTCTTATCTTTGTTGAACATGAAAAACGCCAGAAAGAAATAATTCAGTCGATACTTACCGACTTGTATACAGTATTTCTAAAATATATATAAACACAAAATATCAAAGAATTGGTCAATAAGAAGTTAATTGATATGGAACACAAACGTTACATTCGATTCTCACAAAGAAAACCTTTCAAAACACCTGTCCTGCTAACAGTCGGAAGAATAGTATATAAACTTACCTGCAAGTATTAAAAGATATTGTTCTTCTCAGATGAGTTGTAAACCATCCTGTAATTTTGCTCACGTGTTTATAAAATTGGTAAACTCTACCTAGCATCACATCACATGCTGATAGAAGATGAAGACTTGTATCCAACTTCCTGTTGTCTTTGGAATTATCAGAAATTCTACATTCCAGGCTGAGATATTCTTAATTGCTTCACAACCTCACTAAACGTAGAATTTATTTTTAAGTCAATCTGTTAGCTCTAGGACTGATTTCTTTTCATCGTCTTTTTATCTTGCAGGTATTAATGATGATTTCTTGTCGTCTAAAGAGAGAATATATCTTGACTGTTCCATTTTAACAAGAGATAACATTTATAGAGTAGAAAACGAGAATTCTGTTGATAACGAGCTGCTGCTGACTTCTGATACACTTTTATAATGATTAACAACTGCAACGATACTACCTTCTTCACAGTTTCTGACCATTGCCTCAAGAAAACAAAAGATTGCCTCAAGAAAACAAAATATTACCTCGAAAACAAAAAAGAAACTTTGTCTCAAAAACAAAAATAACTTTGTCTCGAAATGAAAAAAAAATACTTTTTGGTCAGGAAGAATATTAAGATGACACATTCGTCATTACAGTTGGTTTCCAAAAACTGAGATTAATTACCAATTGACCAAGCCAATGATTTACCTGATTGGGAAATTTCTCTAATTAATAAAATAATAGAAAAATTAATTCTTATTAAGGTTAATGATATAATTTCTAAAGAATATAAAACGGAGTCAAGGTGTTCTGGCTGTGTTTGGAAAATTAAACAAACCTCCATTAAGAATTTGATTACGCTCACACAACACGATAGAAGTAAAAAAAAAAAAAAAAAACATGAATAATAATCTTCGTTAACTTGAAAATGGAAGGCAAATTAACCGAAAAAACTCGAGATAATCAAAGCAATAGACGAGCCCTCAATACACAGCCTTCAAAACAGTAAAAATTGAAGGACACAAGAAAAACTGAATTAAAATTTGACAGAATATTCCTTGTCTGTTATGTAGAACGAAACATGCATAAAAAAAGGATTGGTGTCCAAATATACAATACATAATTCTCTCTCTACAAACACAATGATACATGCGCGCACACACACATACACACATACACACACACATATATACACACAGACATACACACCAGGTGCTGTTAGCTTGGATGTGCGGGTCGTAAAATGATAGCGGCTCGGAATGAGAAATTAGGAGTCGTTAAATTTCGTTATATTCACTTACGCGCAAATATGTTTGGGAAACTTTATAAATCCATCTCTTCTTCCGTTGCCCACTGTGGGTAAATAGCAGAACATATTTGGCCCTACGGACTTTTCTTGGCAACCAGTCTAGGAGAAGGAAAACTTTGACTTCAAACCAACGTGTTTTTTTTTATTATTATTATTGTTTATTATTTTTCAAAATTCATTTCTAAATGAAGACCCGAAAACAAATTTCTACCAAGGTACTTAAAAATCGAAAACTACAAATGAAGGAAAGTAAATGAATAAAAATGAAATAAAAAATAAATAAGTAAAATAAATGAATCTAAATCGATAAATACGTAAATAATAAACAATTAACAAACTACGAATGCACACACAGACACAAGTAAACATAATAATAACAATATGCAACAAATAATAAGATAAATAATAAATAATGAAGAAAAAAGTTCAAAAACAACACTATAAAATAGGCAAAATAACTGCAATCGGATCTGCAATTTTATCCACTCAATATACCTTAAAATAATTCCAAATATAATCAATACCGCCACCCAAATAACATTTAGAATAATACAATAACCCTACCCATAATGCACCACTGATCATCATATATAAATAGTCGAGCCAAAACACAACACGGTCTGACAAATTGCGTTTAAGTATGAAAGAGTCTGTCGCCGTAAGGTTTTGACTACAATATCCAGTTTTACATGTGACTGAATTTTAACTGGATAAATGAAAATTCAAATGTGGCGTATATCTAGACGATCGCCGGGTATACATCAACCATTATTTAGTTTACAATAATATCCATAAAAATACAAAAATAATCGTTATAACGATGTGAACTAATAAGATATTTCTATTTTTAAAATTAATTGATTGGATTCCATATTATATGCCTGATGCTGTAATGGCTAAAGAAGACGAATTTCAAAGTAAGTTATAAAATTTGAACATTATGAAAAGGACTATCTTACTAATCATTTGGTGATTTACAGTATTTAAAATGTTCGAATTGTTATCCTCATCTTTGTTGTCATATTCACGACGTTTCGGCCGTTGTACGCACCGGATAAATAATTGGAGAGTTGAGTTCAAAGGAAATAACTGAAATTGAAATACCCGGATGAGGCATAGCACGTGGAACTAGAACATTCTACCCCGGTGGACTAAATAAAGGATTCGGTTTAAAATTAAAAAAAAAAAGAAATGGCCGAAACGTCGTAAATATGACAACAAAGATGAGGACAACAATTCGAACAATGTAAATTTTATAAATAATTACAATACTTTATCAAACAAATATAGACAGATCCTGAAGAAGTTTGTAGCCTGGAATAACCGAGACGTCAAGGACACATGGCACAGTGGATAAAGGGGTTAGTTAAATCCAGTGACAGGACTCAAAGAGTGTGAGTTCAATACCCGGTTAAGGCAGTGGAGAACTTGGAGAGGGGAATTAACAGGAGATAACTGATAACTGACATCCACGTGGAACTAGAACAGTCTACTCCAGCGAGCGAAATAAAGGGTTCAGTTCAATATTCCAACCACCTGAAGAAACGTTGTGATAAATATGGCAACAAAGAAGAGGACAATTGTCGGAATAATGTAAATAGTGTACATACCTCATCTCGGATATATAGACAGAAATATAGAGAGATACTTAAGAAAGATTTTATTTAATTTCAGCGTTGCTATACCATTGTAAATATAGAAATTCAGTCGTAGCACATTTGCTAAAATTGTTAATTTACAACATAAAATAAAATGTCAGTATTTTCTTATCAGAATCTATCTTATATATGTCTACCATTCGTCCTTGCTTTGAATATTGCTGCTACACATAGTCTGGTGCTCTTGTTATATATTTAGAGATTCGTGATAAAATCCAAAGAGGAATCCGCAGTTATATTGGTCCTGACCTGGCATCTCAGCGCCTTAATGTTCCTTCCCTTTGCCTTTTCTATAAATATTTTCAGGGTAAATGTTCAGAAGAACTTTTCCTCTATGTTACCTAGACCATGAATTTAATTGCAGCACTAAATTGTCATCATTTTACAGTTGAAATTGCTACATGTAAACGTAAGTTCTGTGCTAAAAACGTTTTTCTATCGCACTTCTCGCTTGTGGAACTCTCTTCCGGCTTGACGCCTAGTCAACTTTGATCTTCAAACATTTAGATGCAATGTCGTTATCTTCTGTCTTCTTTCTCTCTCTCTCTCTCTCTCTCTCTCTCTCTCTCTCTCTCTCTCTCTAATGGATTTTGCTCAAATTCTGCTACACTTGGTAAGCACTTGCATCCTAGTCGCTTTATTGCCTTGCTTGGAGTGAAAAGAATAAGAAAAATCGTTTCAACAAAATGAGATGAAAATTATTTCATATAAATTACTCGATCTTTTCACGTATGGTATTACAGCCATTTTTCTAATATATTATTATGATCCGATATTAAAGAATCTACCTGTTTTAATTAAATATATAATTGGTATAATTAATTTTAGCTGAGTTTGGTAAAAGGCCAAAGGTGTGGAGTATCCAGTAAGTATCAAATTCACACATACAGTCATAATGGCGTTCAAATTTAGTTTTGTAAACCTTATTTCAGAGTAAGGCATCTGGTTCATTATGAATTTCCTAAGCTAAGTTTTGCTCCACATTGAAGGCATTCCATTTTTCACCGCTCTATCGTTCTATTTTTGGAGTAAAAGAGTATCAAATGATGAAAATGCATCACATTTTTATTTGTAATATAAAACCATTCAAAATCCACAATCCATACCCACACATTCTTGGTTTTGAGTAGAAAGACCAAAACGGGATGAAGTTGGCAAAGAGCCGCAAGAATTCTGAAGAGACGGAACGCTTTCTGCATCGACAACCCTTAAAGAGACTAAGACCAAGCGTGTCGGAAGGTTAAACTAATGATTGGGAAATGTTCCCTGAAATTTTCCGGCTGTCTCCTAGAATTGCTGTTAGCACGTCTGTTCCTCTCGTATAATAAAAGTGAATAAGAATAATAAACCGTCTTTCGTTGAAGTGGCATTGGGGTCCGAAAGAAGTCTTTGGGGTCTGAAGTGGCGTTAGGATCTGAAAGGGCGTTGGGATTTGAGGGTGTTAGGATCTGAAGGGGCGTTGGGGTCTGAAGGGGCGTTGTGGTCTGAAGGGCGTTAGGGTCTGAAGGAGCGTAGGTATCTGAAGGAGTCTTTGGGATCTGAAGTGGCGTTGTGGTCTGAAGGGCGTTAGGATCTGAAGGAGCGTTGGGATCTGAAGGAGTCTTTGGGGTCTGAAGTGGCGTTGGGGTCTGAAGGGCGTTAGGATCTGAAGGAGAGTTGGGATCTGAAGGAGTCTTTGGGGTCTGAAGTGGCGTTGGGGTCTGAAGGGCGTTAGGATCTAAAGAGGCGTTGTGGTCTGAAGGGCGTTAGGATCTGAAGGAGCGTTGGGATCTGAAGGAGTCTTTGGGGTCTGAAGTGGCGTTGTGGTCTGAAGGGCGTTAGGATCTAAAGAGGCGTTGTGGTCTGAAGGGGCATTAGGGTCTGAAGAGGCGTTGTGGTCTGAAGGGGCATTAGGGTCTGAAGAGGCAATGGGGTCTGAAGGGGCTGAAGCCAGTGGCGACACGGAACGCAGCAACTTATAAGTTAATTTATTATACAATAACTCTCATTAATTGCCAAAACTTCTACAGATAACTCGTTTGTTGGAGTTCCCCCACCACACACACAAAGGAAAAATATCATACGTGCACCAGTAACCTGCGTATAAATCAATTACATCAAACTTGACCAAAAAGGAGAAAAACGTCAGTCAATTGCTGAAACCTCCTGACGAGGGAATGAGCGATTACAAAAATGTTCGTCTACGAAAAACTAGATTCAAGGTACTGAATATAATGTCAATCGACTAAATGATCAATTTTATTTATATATATTCATATATATATATATATATATATATATATATATATATATATATATATTTGGTTGAATTGATGTGAGTTTTTTGACCTTAGGTTTCACGCTTTTCTGACGATCGCAAAAGCGTGAAACCCAGGGTCACAAACTCACATCAATTCAACCAAATATGTTAGCTCTATCTCTGATATTGAGCGCTTTCTAATAAGCACCGAGCATATAATATATAAATAATTATATGTATATATATTCATATTTCAATACACACACTTTTCATATATATATATATATATATATATAATAAATCAATAAATATTCAAGTTAATTTTCTGATTAGCCAATAACTAGATGTCATTTGAACTTTTCTTGATTTATTAAGTAGCTTTAGAAAGAAGACAATGAAAAGCTTTTAAAGTAAATTGAATAAACATATCTAAGTCACTATTAAGGAAACAGATCTTAAAAGTTAACAGCACGTCTAAGCACAGAATCAGTCAGATCGTCCAGCCAACACGTCGTTTTACCTCGGCCTACGCGGTCCTCTCATCACCACAGCAATGAGAGACCTGACAATAAACGAAACCTAACTGTATAAGAACCTAACTCATCTCAGTTATGCCTCCTCCATGCCTTTCCCTGTATCCATTCTTTTCACTACGGTAGACAGTGTTACTGGTCTTAATACTTTCTGTCCAAGTTCTTTATCTCCTCAGGACCCAAAAAGATATATGATTGCAACTTTCTACTGAACTACATCTCTATACTTTGATGTATGTACAGGTCGCCATCTCTAGTTTAGGCTATTCTTTATCTGTTCCCTCTTCTCTCGATCTGAAATTGCTGGTTGCGACCCAAATCGAGGCTTATTTCAAAAGGACAACGTTTCCTGCGCACATTTAATTTGTTTGAAAAGTTATATATTTGCTGCGTTCGGTCGTATTGTTAGAAAATTAAAATAATTAAAATACTGACCCATATTCACATGTCTGCTTTTAAAATGTCGTTTGCACATATTTCTACTGTGTAATAAAAAAGCCCCTCAGTACCTGCTAACAAATAATAGCGTAGAACATGTCATCCTTCATGTAGGGTTGAAGACACCTTTGGCATATGCAAAGTGCTCACTTGCAGGAACTTAGCGCCGTTATGAGATTGAGAAAGCAGTGGTGTACGGACTTGAGACATTTTCACCAGAATACGCACAAAAGAGTTATCCTCATTCCCTTCGAACATCCACATCCAAGGGGTCGAATCATCCTAGTTTCCTTCGTACATCCACATCCACATCCACATTCACAGGGTCGAATAATCCTAATTCTCACCGTAATCCACATCCACGCTCACAGTTTCAAATCCACAGGGTCTAATCATCCAAATTCTATTCGTGGTCCACCTCCACATCCACAGTGTCGAATCATCTTCATTCCCTTCCTAAGAAGGAAGTATTATTCGAAAAGCTTCTTCCTACGAATGTTTACTTTGTAAAACAAACTTCCAAGAGGATGCTTTCCGGTGACGGTAATCTTTACCTCTTCAAATCTAGGATCAACCTTTGTCTATCCTACATATCCTCATAACGGCATTTTTTACCTCCACCTCCTCTTACGTCCATAAAACAACCTCATTCCGTAACCCTCTTCTTTGAGTGGATCATGGTTCTTGTAATGGATGAACAATAGTATAAAAGAATTACCCATTATAACTTAAGTTGGTCCCATATTTGTCTCCCTTGATCTTTATTTATGTTTGTGTAAGGTGATCAATAAAGTCTACTTTTAAAAAGTTTTACCTTGCTATTATTGGTAATACTGTTTTTTTCTTTAATCAAGTTTATCATCGATCCTCTTTCATAAAAGTTGAATGAAAAATTATCCGCTTAAGATGACTGACTCCATCTTTTTCTTTTCTTTTTTGGTGAATTTTCAACATATCTCTCCTTACTCGCCCTACATTTAAATTTTGAACTATTAAGAAATTATTTAGCTTTGCATCATTGCCAACATTTCCTTCTCAATTTGATCATAAAACGTTGTTCATTTTCTGGGGTTCTAAGGCATTATTTGTTAGATGACATGAGTTTTTCATTTTACGTAGTAGAAATATATGTGAAAGCCTTTTTAATAGTAGAAATTTCCACAGTATTGTTTCACTTTTCAAACAACAAATGTCTACGCCTCAAAAGATATTGAACTGATATGTACAATTTTATTAAAATTCTACTTGATATTTTTCTACGGATTGTGAATGAGATGTAATGACCCTATTTCGTTTTGTAATTTGAATACAACTATTGATTCACTTCTGTCTTTTCTCACCGTAAAAACGAAATGATAACGAACTGATAAGAGTTTATAAAATTAATTATAAAATAAAACCGACTTGAATTATGTGTCTGCGAAATTTCATGCGGTGCCTATGAAGCATTCGAAGTGAAAACCAAAATGTTATTTATCGTTATGTTTCTGTTCCACAGGACGAACAGATTTTATAGTGTCGAATAATGGACAAGATCATGTCACTTGCTTTTTAGCCATGAGAGACGGCAAACCATTCTGTTAAAAGTTGTCACATTGAATCATGTAATCGTTCTATTCAACAAAGCGTTTTTGTTTCATTTGAGACGAGGAATTGTCGCTTGATTTTGATTTATCACAATAATTAGAAATATTGTCTTCATATTTAATTATTATAGAATTATGAAAATTATTATCATCTTATAAAATGAGGTTTATTAGTTGTTCAATCTTTGGAGTCATGATGTGGTTGCATCTAGCGTAATCCATACCCACTGTATGAATAAAGATTTTTTTTCTAAAAAACGACAAGCAAGAAAGTGAGTCGAATGAAGCGAAAGCCAAGATTTTATTTATCATTATTTCTCTCTTCCACAGAACGATCCTATTTTATAATGTCAAATAATGATCAAGATGATGTCACTTGCTGATTAGACGCGAGACAGTTAAAAGTTGGCACACTGAATCAAGTAATAGTTCTCATGAACAGAGCATTTTTATTTAATTTGGGACGAGGAATTGTCAATATATTTTGAATTATCCAATTTATTCTAACTCTTCTAATCTTTGATTATTATAGATAAGACCTTTTGACCAGATATGTTCCGACCATCTTCAGTGTTCATTATTTTGCCTAATATGTCATAGTCTATATGTATTGATAGTCTAAAACATTGTGTCTCTAATAACATTTATAACAATCAAAGATGACAACAATAACTATATTGATTAAAATCATTATACGAGAAGTGCGTTTAGTATGAAGGATCGATAATATGTAGATATAAACACTATTGACAAAATCTTCAGACGGTGAGTTATTTTTTGAGCGGACTCGATGTATGTGTATCCACATTTTATATTTCAAATATTTCCATGTTTAACTTACGGAGTTTATCTCTTTTACTTCATTGCAGATCTTCCTTCTTCTGTTGCTTTAAGGTGAAAGAGAGTTTGTAGATATATACAGTGTGGACATAAGAAAAACAACACTCTATTGTGAGGGGCAGTTTCCCACTTGAACCTATCACCAGACTGTGCTACTTAACTTTGTGTGGGCTTGAAGCCACCGGCGAAGAGAGTTCTATGGAAAATGGAGAAGCCTATTTTGTCCAGATTTTCTTATTTCATGCTAATGTTTTTTGCATCATTTATAGTCCTGAACTTGATGTTGATTATTTTATTTATTTTATTTTAATTTATTTATTCCATTCTATTTTTGAGTCTAAAATTTGGGATTTGAAATTAAGTTTATTAGTTGTTTAGTCTTTGGAGCCGTGGTGTGGTTGTGGGTAGCGTACTACCTACAATGATATCGTAGTCGAAATCTTCATTCACTGTATAAATATCTAACTAACTACAACTATAATATAAGAAAAATATGCGGACATTAATTACTTGACACTTGCCCTTGTCGGATCTCGTCGACTGGACAAACGGAATTATCCCAGACTTATTTTGTTTATTTATATTTCTGACTTTACGTTTGGTTTTATCCTATTAATTTTACTTTATTACCTTATAATTTATTTATACATTTTTCATTATTTTATTTTCATTTTATTTATTTATTTGTTGTAATCTTCTTTTGAGTATAAAATTTGGTATTTCAAGTAAGGTTTATGAGTTTCTAGGTTGTTTTTATTAGATTTTTAGTCATGAGTCATGGTGTTGTTGTAGTCAACGTAATACCTACAGCCATACTGCTTTCGACAAGTGACAACGATACCAAATGCAAGAAAAAGTGTAAATATTTGTTAACATATTTCCCTTTATCGAATCTCGTTGACTGGCGAAATTTTCAAAATGTAATAAATATTATATATAGAATGGAAGAAAGCATCTTCGTTACATAAAATAAACAAAATTTGACATTTATTTTGGAATATATTTATTTCATAAAACTATTTCATTTTAATATATTCATGTGCCAATGTCGGCGATGAAGTACGAAAAATCCGACCAAATGAAAGTCTTTCTTCTTCAATTAATTCTAATCATGCCACGATTTGCAAACAAGATTTATCAGAAAGAATTTAAACTATAATGGAAACTGTTTTAGTTTCCATTATTGTTTTGAGAAGCTGCTGGATATTCACAATCATACAAAGTGGATTTCATTGATTTGAATCATATAGCAAATAGTAAAGCAGAGAAGAAATTAAAGTAGTTGATTTAAATGCAACTTTAAGGGTTAGAGTTTTCATTTGTCTGTATATTATAATGAAAAAATAGGTTAAATGAGTTTAGACAAGTAGCGCAATCAATTCAACCTAAATATTGAAATTATATCTGTCCGTAAACATATAGTATCATAATTCTAAATATAATGAAATTCAGTAAGAGTCTGTCCGTAAATGTTTCAATATTTGGTAGGAGTTTAAACAACAATCAACCTTGCATACCACATATAATATCATAATTCTAAATATAATGAAATTAGTAAGAGTCTGTCCGTAAATTTTCAACCTTGCAATACCACATATAATATCATAATTCTAAATATAATGAAATTAGTAAGAGCCTGTCCGTAAATGTTTCAATATTGGGTAGGAGTTTAGACAAGTAGCGCCAATCAACCTTGCATACCACATATAGAATCATAATTCTAAATATAATGAAATTAGTAAGAGTCTGTCCGTAAATGTTTCAATATTTGGTAGGTTTTAAAATAATATCATAATTCTAAATATAATGAAATTAGTAAGAGCCTGTCCGTAAATGTTTCAGGAGTTTGACAATACCAATCAACCTTATAATATCATAATTCATAATTCTAAATATAATGAAATTAGTAAGAGTCTGTCCGTAAATGTTTCAATATTTGGTAGGAGTTTAGACAAGTAGCGCCAATCAACCTTGCATACCACATATAGAATCATAATTCTAAATATAATGAAATTAGTAAGAGTCTGTCCGTAAATGTTTCAATATTGGGTAGGAGTTTAGACAAGTAGCGCCAATCAACCTTGCATACCACATATAATATCCATATAGAATCATGTTTAATTCTAAATATAATGAAATTAGTAAGTAAGTCTGTCCGTAAATGCCAATCAACCTTTTCAATATAATTCGTAAGAGTCTGTCCGTAAATGTTTAGGAGACAAGTAGCGCCAATCAACCTTGCATACCACATATAATATCATAATTCTAAATATAATGAAATTAGTAAGAGTCTGTCCGTAAATGTTTCAATATTGGGTAGGAGTTTAGACAAGTAGCGCCAATCAACCTTGCATACCACATATAGGAACATAATTCTAAATATAATTTCATTATTGGGTAGGAGTTTAGACAACTAACTAAATAAATCTTCCATATAACATTGATACAGAAGAAGAATTCTTAATGGAACTGTGAAAGTTTTTCCTTTAATAATTATTCTGCTATTATTTTTCATGGAATTTTCCTTTTCGTTGTAGGTATACGATTCCACTTGATACGATGCAGGCAATGAATAAAGAACCGGTGATGAAATAAAAAATAGAATCGTAAGACCTTGTAGCATCCAACAAAAATCCTGGAAAGATAAGAAGTTATTAGAAAGGCTATTTCCTTTATCATCTGTGGCTAATACTTTCTAATTCTCTGTATTTCAAATTGATTATTAATCAGAAGTCTAGTTGGTAACAAAAGATTTTTTTAAAAACAAAATCCTTTAAGGAAAAAAATCAAGGAAAACTATATTAGTATATGAAATGGCCGTATTTCGTAACGAGTTGACCTCCTACCAAATGATATATATATATATGTGAATTCTCGATATGAAACATTCTCTTTTCAAAGCTCAAGAGTTCAAGAAATACATTTGGGTCACTAACACACAAAAAAGAGAATTTCTCATATCGACAATATTTAACATCGAAAAGCACAAGAAATAAATTAATTACTCTTAATAATATGTGGAAATCTCCACGCTTTGCCTGATGATGGTCGCGAGACCGGGAACCCGTGTAGCAAAATTATGGGAAATAAAGCATAATATTTAAAAAAATAAAAACACATTACAAACAAAAACTTTTGCGGATTATCTCTTCTTTCTATATATATATATATATATATATATATATATATATAGAGAGAGAGAGAGAGAGAGAGAGAGAGAAAGAGAGTTTGTTTTTTGACGACGTTTAAATACCCTACAAAAAAGATAACCCTTTATGAAGTCGTCAAAAAACAAACGTTACGACAGTTTTTTTATATCACAAATCCCTTTCATAAAAAAATAAATAAATCTCCATAGACATGCAAACTAGACGAGGGTTAATACATCTTCCGTTTAAAATTTAGACACCCCTACCTTTCCCTGACTTGACATCTATGAAAGTAACTCTATACTGATACTTATTATTAACACCCAACACTCGCCTACCCAATTTAAACAATTCGCCCTAGCTGTTACCATGGAAATTTTGATTTCAATTTTTAAAACACGTAAATTTCAGATATACGTTATTCCAAAAAAATTTCGCTTGAAGATGCAACAGAGCTTACTTTAACTCAATTTAATTTAAATAATTATATTGAATTTTTCAGCTCTTGTTTTGAAACATGAGACTTCTTATGTCGCGTTTTGGAATCATATTTTTAAATAAATAATTATATATATATATATATATATATATATATATATATATATATATATATATATATATATATACATATTGTAAAAAAAAATAAAACTGCTCACGGACACACAAGCGAACCCTACACAACATAGGAAATGTGTGTGTGTGTCTGTTTGTGTGTATGCATGTGTATGAGCATATATATATATGTATATGTGTACATATGTGCATACTAATTCCTTATAATAAGACAGTATGTATGTATGGAGAGGGAATATACGTATACATGCGCATGCTGACGGAAACTCAAAAAAAATGGCAATAGATCTAAAAACACACGGGGGGGGGTCATTAAAAGGTAAGAGCAGAGATATCTTTCTCACCCTTTCTCGGACCAGTCTTAATTGTTTTATTACCCTTCACGCAAAACTTTTTCACTGTCAGTTCAAGGAAAACATTTGGGTCACTAACACACAAAAAAGAGAATGCCTGATATCGAGAATATTTAACATCGAAAAACAAGAAAAATTAATTCCTTTTAATAATATGTGGCAATATACACTCTTTGCCTGATGAAGGTCGCGAGACCGGAAACGCGTGTAAGAAAATTATAGAAAATAAAGTATAATATATATTTTTAAATAAGAAAGAAATATCCACATTACAACCAAAAACGTTTGCGGTCTCTCTCTTTTTAAGATATATATATATATATATATATATATATATATATGTAACAGATATGTTGATACAATTTGTTAACCCTTACGCCCCTTATTAAAATAATTGCTTCAGCCGTTTCCATAGTAATTAATATTACGAATGAATATGCATATAAAGCTCCGTAAATTTCAAGATTAGTTATTCCAAAACTTTCGCTTGACGATGAAACAGAGCTTGATACTTTATCTCAATTTAATTTTTATAATTAAATTGAAGTTTTTAGCTCCTGTTTTTGAAACATGAGAACTCTTATGTAGCGATGGAATCATATTTTTTTTTAAAATAATTATAATATATATATATATATATATATATATATATATATATATATATATATATAGAAAGAAAGACAACCTTATGATTCCATGATTATAATTTATTTCCCAGAAAATATATTTTCCTGGTTCAGCAGGTCACATCTCTAGTTAAAAGGTAGAGATGTGACGTGATGAACCAGGGAAAATATTTTTTACTTAACTTTAATATCCATTTTATATTGTTGTTTTTCCCGACTTCGAAGTTTCTTGATAATGACCATTCTTCAAGGAGTTTTGTTTCAATCAGTTTTGTACACCTGTGCATTCATGAATTTAAAGTTCTTTTACAGGCGCACGTTCATGAATTTTTGCTTTTGTTTACGTCTTCGTCTTATTACTGAAGTTCATATTCTGCTTTGTCTTTTTATTATTTTTTCGACGTAATAAGTAAAAAGAGATAAATAATATGTAATAATTAAAAGTAATAATCAAGTTAAAAAATGTTTTAAAAAATTTTTTGGTGACATTATAAAATAAGATAATTTTTAATGTGTTTAAAAATGCACCACTTCATGTCTTAACTTCTGTTAAGAAAATCATGTGCAATGCAAAAAGGAAATAGATTGCAGAATTGAAGAAAGTTAATTACCTGCGATGGTCGTATCGATAATGTCAGTGAGACCAGTCAGAAGGCACAAAGGGGAATATCCTTTGGTCAGATTTCTTACACCCAAGATGGAAGCCACAAGCACCATTCGGAGGGTATAGGTAAATCCTTAAAAAATTAAAATAAAAATATTTCTGTTTGAGAAATTATTGAAATACCCTGACTTATTCGAACTGTTGTCCTCTTCTTGATTGTCATACACAAAATGTCAGCCGTTATATTCTCCGGGCTTCTTCTGGTGTCTTTCGTAATCGATAGCCTTCTGTGAATTTTAAACCGAATCATTGAATTAATCTGAGGAAATTGTTTCCATTTAGCTAGAAATTAATCTTTTTTTTATACTTTTGTTTACCTAATAAAAATCTAGAGAGTCACTGAATATATAGAGTTATTATTGAAATGGTTATGATGGATGAAGACTGTGATATGAGGGGAAAAGTAGGTGGTAGGAAATTGACTATGAGGATAAGGAGGATAGATAACGATTGGTCCATGACTTGAAGTGATTAAGATTGAAATATTCAAAGAAAGACCCACGGGGGCGTCAGTTCCACAAAGTAGCAGTTCTTGAGGAAAAGCTAACTGAGCGGAACTTCCTCCTTACAAATGGAATACAAAAGAAATGAGGGTGATTCGATTCCTTTAGACGTAGCATGGCGTATCCTAACTGTAAAGTTTTGAATTGGCGATGCCAAAGAATGGAGCTCGTATGAACATTTACCACGGAATCAACTACAGAGTCAGGCTTTCAAATTTGCATCTGTTGGAAAGATGCTGCAGAATTTAGAATCTCTCACACCGCCGACATGACAAAATAAATGACTTTAAACTATAAATGTTGGAGAGAGAGAGAATACTATTTTTTTTTCAGTCTAATCTGACTTTTGTAAAGATAAAGCATGATAGATATCAGGTAATTAAGGAAGCGATGAATGAGCCAATCAACTACGCAGTGTCTTCATCAATTCATTGTGTATATGAGATTTCTACTTGAGGTCTGGAATGAATTTGAGGTTTAATATATATTCAAAGATTGGGAATGCACTCGTTGATCATGTCTGGAGAAAATTCAGGATCTAATCAGTGACAATGAAGCAATACTAAAATTGGTTTTTGAGGTATTAAAAGTTATAAGCCAATTTTCGCCATTGAGCTCGGTCAGAGTAGTAATCAGCTTGCAGCTTCTAGTCATTTTGATTTTCGGAAGTGCTGTATTATATCATTCCTCTTTTTTTAATTCATCCTTTTGAATGCTGTTTCCGATTGTTCCACTCAACAATAGTATACGAATTTCACTACAAGATACAAAAAAAGTAACTAATATTGTTCGCTATTACTTTAACGCCATTTCGATTACCCGAAGAGATAACGACGTCGTGCATATAAGATCGTAATTTTAATCATTGAAATGGATATAAGAGGCATTACAATTAACTGAAAAGAATTAACTAATCCGAGATTATCTTCTCGCATTGGCAAAGAAATATGAACATTCATTCTGCTCTGTTAATAGCATGATGTGAACATGGTGTGTGTGTGTGTGTATGTGTGTTAATACCTATAAACGTTTTTTCATCTTCCACTATGGTTGCCTGTCATGTATGAGGAAAGTTCGAACGCGGGGAACGTCAATCGAAAATGAAATTTAGAACTGAAACTTGAAAAAAGGCCGAGAAAATTGATTGGAAGAAAGAAAATCCAACAGTTAATGAATGAAACAGGCACCCGATGAAGGTTGATGTACGCAGCAGTCGAAAGAATGTAATGAGGAAAGAAAAAGAGTAATAGGCATAGAAAATCAAAACGAGTAATGGAATGATTTGCCTGAAGAAAATCAGACAATAGGATGGAATTTGATTTTTTCACTTTCGCGAATTGCGAAAAGAGGTGCGAACAGGAAGAACGAAGAAAAGGAGTCGAGAGAATGTAAAAGGCTACAGAAGTAACGAATATACGAAACAATGAAGGCATCAGAATATAATCTGTTGAAATGTGAAGCAGGTCAGCAATAATGCCGATTGATTGCATTGAGGGACAATTGGACAGAAAGGCCATACAAAGGTGGTCAAGAATTGAGTTCAAGAATTCACTTTGATTCCGGGAAACGGTTAAAAGTGACACCATGAAAAAATATCAACTAAAAATTAACTAATGTGAGATATTGCCTCGCATGGACAGAGGAATGGGAACATTCTAATCGAATGTGTTGAATTTAAAAGGGTTTAATTTCAATCTAACTAATGCTACATAAGACAGACAACTGAAAAAAAAATCGGAGACTGCAACCACCAGAAAGATGTAACTAAAAAATTCAAGATGAGGAAAATAGTTCGAATAAATCTGCGTATAAAACAATTTTTTCTTTATACAAATTCGAGTATTTATTCCGTTTGTAATATAAAAAGAAAAGATGAAAATTAGTATTTCTAAAATAACTCAATTAAAAATGGTACTGTATTTGTTTCGTCAAGCAATGTCTGTTGTGTAGCATATTTTGTTGGCACATGCGCATTTCTTCCTAATCATGTCATATCCAATGACTCTGCAAGTTTGTTTTTTTATATTTGTCCCTGTTACTATTGCATTATCTGAGTTTATTCTGTGTGCAGATTGATTCGAGCACCTTACTCAATGCAATAGATATCGGCTCGGAATGAGAACTCGTCATATTCACTTACGTAAAATCCATCACTTCTACCACCCACAACTCATGGGTTAAATAGCAGGACAGACTGGGTTCTTTAGCCTTGACTGGCAGAAAGAAATCGCGATCCATGCGGGAAAAATCTGCCTAGTCAATCATGTATCGAAAGACACATGATCGTCTAGGCTTGTATCACGTAACTGACTGACTGATCTCATGTCACGAAAAATTTTAAATTTAATCCCAAAAGTTTAAAAATTAATCGCAGGATTTGAGGTTACACAGAGACACAGGTGACATGTTTGAGAAGCAACATGCATGCTCCAACAGAACAGGTTTGAGTTTGTAAAAAAAATGAAAGAAATCCAAAGAATGTCCGATTGTAAAGGGGACGAAATATCATTATAACCATTATAAACGATTGATAATCAGTTCGCAACAAACAATACTCTAAGAAAAACGTCTTCTTCAAGCAAATATTATTAATTTGTTTTGCTTCGAAATACTCACCATGGCAAATGGCGAACAGGGATGCGCACAAGATGAACAAAGAGAATGAGTGACAGAATGTAATGGCAACAGAAGTGACTGACATGCCAAACAATGAAGACATCAGAAGGTAGCTTACAGGGATGTGAAACAGGTCGGCAAGAATTCCAACAACAATTTGGCTAAACGCAATAACTGCGCCGTAGATGGACATTATCAAGGCTCCTTGTTCTCGTGTGAGGCCAACATTCACAACTTTTGCCGGAAGATAGATCAAAATAATTTTACTCGCTGGTAAAAAAAAAAAAAAAATACGGAGGAGAAAAATCGGTATGGCATCGATTTTGATCACATTATTATTTCAACAATTTTCTTGCTATATACCATTCTTATATTCTTTAAGCGGTCATATTATTCAGAAGAATATACAATATTTGGTAAGTAATTAAAGCACAACGATTTTTATATTTTCTAGGAATATCTTCAGTTTGAAGACATTTGCTTACAATGGAACAACATGACATATCAATCTGAGAAAAAACAGGCTTAGGTTTCATAAATGATACTTCGATTTTTGTAACACCAGTTCTCATACAAACAACGAAGTTAAGCAACGTCGAGTCTGGTCAATACCTAGATGGGTGACTGCACAGGAATATCGGGTGCTGTAAGCTTGGATGTTTGGGTAGTATGGTGGATAACGGCTCGGAATTGGAAATCGGAGAGCCGAGTTCGAATTCCAGTCGAGTTCATTATATTCACTTGCGCACAAATATCCTCACGAAAGGTATGAATCTATATCGTCTCCTCCCCAGTTATGGGTTAATTAACAAGTTGTATCAGTAAACCATCATTATCCCCCTCCAAAATTCTTACAATCTAAAATTATTTTCTAGTTTTAAATATCCTGCAAATAGTTGATGAACCGAAAAAAAAAACAAATCAACCCATCATAGACTTTTTAAATGAATATAAAGGATAAAATTAGATTTGTCAATTTATTCACGTTAGAATTCTGTATTTTAAAACATGTAAAATGAATACATATGATGAAAGTTTTCTATCCACTGAAAAGAGAAAGAGCGCTAATAAATTTTACTAATAAAAATAAGTTGACGTCACAAAGTGAACATAATAAAATTCTCCCCCTAAAGAGAAATGGAAAGCATCGGCTAATAATTTAATCGACGCATGGCAGGGTGCATCTCTCCACGCCTTTCAAACGTAACATAAGTCTGATATTTAACTTACTATATTATTTAATTAAGAATTAAACTAAGCAACATCGGTTTCGTAAGATATTGTGACACAACATCGAATCATTTCCATTCTTACTGTTCTAAGAAATTCTAGAAAGGAAATGACTGGTCGAAAAAATTCTAGAATGACAAGGAATATTTTGAGAAATATTAAGACGACGAAGACTAATCTAAGAATCTATTTAATCTAAGAAATACTAGCTCTTCTTTTGCGCAAGAATATTTCATTTCTCGATCGGATTGTGACATGGGAGGAGAAATGGATCCTATATGACAACCGACGGCGTTCAGGGCAATAGTTGAATTGAAAGGAAACTCCTGAACACTACCAAAAACCAGAGTTCCACCAAAGGAAGATTATGTTGACTGTTTGGTGTTCCAAAGCCAGGTTGATTTCTCACAGCTTTCTGGATCTTGAGGAAACAATCACAGCTGAGAAGTATTACCGAGAAATTGATCAAAGGCATCAGAAATTGAAGCTTAGGTACCCAGCACAAGTCAACAGAAAAGGTCCAGTCCTCCTGAACGACAAAGGCACAGTCACATATTTGCACAACAAACACTACAGAAATTGAATGAATCGGGCTACGAACCTCAACATCATTCAACTGACTCACCTGAACTCAAGACAAATGATTACTAACTTTCAAAACAGCAGGATATTTTCTCATGCGGAAATATTTTCAACGATTTAATTGCTGTCCAAAATGCCTTCGAACATTTTCTTCGCAGCCAAATTCCTAACTTCTCTGCCAGTGGAATATAACAATTTGTATCTGGTTGGCAAGAATCTAATGGCTCTTATTTTAGTTAATAATTTTTTTTTCTGAAATAATATCATTAATAGTATAAACCTGCATTATTTTCCGAACAACCTAATCACACGACAACTGTGAAGACTGTTCTAAGAAATACAGGAAAGATAAGAACTGTTCTAAGACAAAGAAAAACTACAACGATAAGAACTGTACTAAGAGAAAAGACAATTACAGCGACTGTTATAAGAAATGCAGAAACGGTGAGGACAGTTCTATGAGAAATGACAACTACAACGAAATTTCTAGGAAATACAAGAACGATAAGGACTGTTCTAAGAGAAAGGACAACTACATTGACTGCTATAAGAAAAGCAGGAATGATGAGGACAGTTCTAAGAAAAATGTCAAGTACGACTGATATAAAAGTACAGTAAGGACTGTTCTAAGAGAAAGAACTGTTTCAGTTTTTTGTGTATGTTATGTACTAGTGAGCCAGTCCAAATGACTTGACTCATTTTATAGTCCACCAATAGAAGGTTAACCAATCAGAAGACGTAGAATATTCAATCCGTCGTGTATAAAGGCGGCCATTTTGTTTACTCTATCCGAATGTCCAGTGCCAGCTTGTCACGCGAAGAGGAACAGAAGGAATAACTACGCTCTGATACTTTTACCGGGATATCCACTGCTAACCTGAACTACGCTTCCCTACTGTCTTCGAAATATTCATTGCTAACCTCTGGGTTTTATACTCAAAGACGACCGTCATCATGAACAACAAGAACAACTACAAAGACTGTCATAAGAAATACAAGAACTATAAAGACGATTTAAGGGAAGGTACTACTACAATTATTGTTATAAGAAATACAGAAAGATAGGGACACTTCTAGGAGAAAAGAAACTACCACGACTATTATAAGAAATACAAGAATTATAAGAATTGTTCTTAGAGAAAACACAGCTACAATGCCTGTTATAAGAAATACAGGAATGATAACGATTGTTCTAAGAGTAAGGACAAGTACAACGACTCTTATAAGAAATACAGGAAGAATAATGACTGTTCTAAGTAAAAGGACAATTGCGATGACTTTTATAAGAAAAAGAGGAAGAATAAGGTCTTTCCTAAGCGAAAGGAAAACTACAACCGCTATTATAACAAATACAGGAACGCTAAAGACAATATGTTGTAAGAATTTATCTTTAAGAGAAATAATGGTCCAGGAATATTTAATACTAGAAGGCTTCACCTGCTCGCTGTTGCTTTGCAAAGTAAGATATATTCACTACTTAAAATCTTTGAAACAAAAATTTTAAATGAATATTTCATTCATAAATTGGCCTGTTATAATTAAGTAAAGTTTTACAAATAGATGCCAACTTGTTGAAAGCCAAGTAAAATGCAAATTTCAAACACTTTTTTGTACTATATAAGACAATATTCCTAAACAGAACTATTTTTGATACGAAAATCAAAAGAATCCTCGAATTAAAGACAGTTAATTAATGAAATAAACATTTTTTTAAATCAGTATTGCAAATTAGTTAAACCTGAAGAGTGATATTGCCTAGAAGTAGATAATATATAATACAGATATTGAGCTTTTATTGGAGCTTTTTAATCTCAGAATTCGTAAGAGAATTGAGCTCCAATTTCGCATTTATTCATATAGATACAATAATATAGGTTTTACTTAATTATCTATTATGTTTCTCTAAATCTTCAAAAGTTGAATGTATAACTAATTCTAATTTCTATTTTCTCATCTTTACATTATATTAATTTTATCTTATAAATTGTCCCTTGTTATGTAACCCATGAAGTAAAAATAATTGTTTGTACGGAAAATAAGGACCTACGTACATCAAATCGTCTTTAAATTAAGTGGCAGCAGAAGAATTATCGTTGAACTTTTAAAAGCTTAAACATTAATTTAATTCTTAAATGCAGCAATCAATTTTGAGTTCTTCTGTAGTTTATTGATGCCTAGCATATCTATTTCTCCCTAACTATTGTGCTGATGGCCAAACCAAGAGTCCTCCACAGGAGCTAGCTTCAACGCCGCCGAATAGTTGCTTGGACACACACGCGCGCAAACACACTGTACTTTATATATAAGATTACGCAA
Source organism: Acanthosepion pharaonis (assembly GCA_903632075.3). NCBI lineage: Eukaryota > Metazoa > Mollusca > Cephalopoda > Sepiida > Sepiidae > Acanthosepion > Acanthosepion pharaonis. The sequence continues at coordinate 363,408 of CAHIKZ030002020.1, forward strand.
TCTTTGCTACATTTGTTTTAATGTAATTTTCCGTATGTCATTTAAGCAAATAATTTCTTAAGTTTTAGAAATTAATAGAAATTAATTTTTCTTTAAATTTATTATTCATTAATACAGTTTCGTAACTTACCTGTCCAAAAAAAGTAAACAATTAAATGCAACTGCAATCCAGGATTTTTCATAACATCTGGATCAAAAATGATTTTTCGAAGGAAAGTGCATTTATTTGAAATATAACTTGCCATACTTTTTGGAGGACCAATTTGTGGATATCTTGCATCTTCAGGGCCGTCAAAAGCTTTTGCCTAAAAATCAAGTTGATTGCATTTAATAAAAAAATTCACTGATTAATTATACATTCATTTATTGTTCTACTTTACACAATCTGTAATTTGTTCTGCCTTACATATGTAAATTGTTGTTCTGCCTTACATATGTAAATTGTTGTTCTGCCTTACATGATCTGTAAATTGTTCTGCGTTACATGACTTGTAAACAATCTTCAAATCTCCCATAACAATAATAATCTATAAAATCATCTTTAATATGAGAGAATACTTATCGCCTTCCATATACAATGTATTCGCTGCTTTTTCTTCTCTATACGTTATTGAAATAATTTCAACATTTAACTTATTTAACTTTCGAAATATCGAAATCAATGATTTATTTTGTTTCTAGTAGGATTAATTTCTACTTGTTAATTTGCCCGACATGTTCTTCCGATGAAAACTTTTCGAATAGTCTTGATGATCACAATCTTTAGAACTGTTTGTCTGACAATCAAATTGATCGTATTTTATGAAAAATTAATTTGAAATATTTCTTACCAATAAAAAATATAACCTGTTATTAGTCAATGTTACATTGGCATCAAAAACTTTCCACTGTCTTGAAACATCAAAGAATTTTCAAATGCCGCTTTTTGAAATTCCAGATTTTTTAGCCATGACTCACTGGGTCATACTCTTTGATTATCTTCATATTCATTCTAATTTTTTCTTTCTTTTTTTTTTTAAATATTCACTATGATTTGAAGCAATGGTATAATTTTAGGAGTACTATTTTCTTAATATCCTGGTTGAAGTTCGACTGACAAATTTATTTCATTTTTTTTATTTCTGTCAAAATATTTAACTCATAAATTATATCCGCTTTTACTTGACTGAATTGAATTAAATGTAAATTATCTTTAAAAGTTCCATTAAATGACCTACCAAATCCCACACATTCACACACAAATACACACGTACTCACAATATACACACATACATATATATACATGTTTGGGAATGCGTATGTCAGTGTCTATGCGTAGAGGTATGGAAGCATATAATTGCCATTATAAAATCAATTCATTTAGTCCTTTACCTGTTGAATATATCATCCAAATAATTTTAAGGTTTTGCTTAAATGAACTCTTATGGAACTGTCTTCTGGCTTCTTGCTTTCCAGTACACTACGATTTTCAAAAATTCTTTCACTCTCACTTAAACCTTGCATCTTAGTGGCTTTGTCACCTTGATAATCTGAAATAATTACAAAAATCATTATTATTTTGTTTCAGTTTAAATTCTAAATTTAATTTAATGGAACATTTTCAATCATTTCAATCAAGGCGATAAAGCCGCTAAGACGCAATATGTTACTGAAAGTGAAAGAATTTATGAAAAAAAAAGTTATTTTATACAGTTGAAGAAGAGCAGTTTCGTTTTGGAGGTGTTAAAATTAAAAAGTGATTTCTTGCCACATTTAGCAACAGACTGAAAATCATTTTTAAGATCAGCTTTATCGCACCTAACTTACCATTAAGACAGGAGCAAATACTTGTGTCATCAGCATAGATACAGAGTTGAAAACTAATGACATCAGGAAGGTCGTTCATAAATATTAGGAAGAAAGTCTGTCCAAGAGTAGATCCCCGAGGGTCCCCCGCCCCCGCATTAATGTATAATGATCTAGAAGAGGTGCCGTTGAAAACAACTTCCATTTCGCGAACTGCCTTCGAGCCACCTAAAGCAACAGTCAACACTTTACTATTGTTGTATAAAGCGTAAGAAAATCTTTCACAAATAACTGTTAACCGTTAACACATCGACAGTTGACCTATAGAAGTTAAAGCCATATTGTTTATGTAAAAGACACTGCGATGTAAGATGCTTAACCAATTTAGAGTTGATGAACGCTTCTAGTACTTAGTCAAACCGAGGTAGACGTATAATATATCGATAGTTAAACGGGTTAGAGGGTTCGCCCGAGTTATTAAAAACAGGAACTACAGAAGAGGATTTCCAACAAGCAGGAAAGTAAGAAACCAGAAAATGTCTAGTGTAGAGCTTAGAGAGTACAGGAGCCACCCCAGGGAACATTTCTTTAAGAAAGTTACAGGGATACTATCGAGTCTGCATACTTCATTTATAGGGAGATGGTAGCAGAAACCATGGAAAGCGTTATATGCATATCACACTGTAGAAACTCGGTTCTAGATGGAACGTCAAGCAAATATATTCCAGATGAGTTGAGAGCAAGATTGGAAGAGAATTTACGAGCAAAACATTTTGCTTTATCAACAGAAGATGATAACACTTCAAACTGAATGACGGGAGGATGGAGTCGAGGATTTACCCTTATTTAAAACACAGAGCCACTAGTCGTCACGAGAAACAAAGTGCTATCAGAACGAATGAACACAAGGAGGTTTATCTTATAATCAGAACAATCACATTGATGTAACCGGAGAAGTGACTCGTGTGAGTTGTAGCAGCTGAACAGGCAGCCGTGAGCTAAGGAGAGGGTTGTAGTTTCACCTAAATTTTACGAGATAGTCCTAAAGCATCGATGTCAGCTTTCACCCAAGACACCGAAGGAGCAGAAGCAAGGAACAAATCGAGCAAAGATGAATTTTGGCCGGAATTATTATGGAAGTGAATTAGGAAAAAGGAAAAATATACCTATGTAGTAAATAACCAGAAATATTTCCTTTCAATTTAATGTTCCAAAACGAAAACTACCGAAATTATTTACTTAATGCAGCCAAAGTCAGGAATATTTCATTTTAATATAATGCTGCTCGTCGACATTGACCGGACGGATTGACTTAATTTATTACGAAGACGGCCAGAAATATTTCTCTAATTAAACACCACATCTCGTCATCGGCCATAGATATTTACTTTTTAATACGGCCAAAGGCAAAATATTTTATTTCAGTTTGACAATCCACCAAGACAACTGTCGAGGGTATTTATTTTGTTTAATGCAACCAAGGGCAGAAAATATTTCATTTTCATTTAACACTCCTCCTTAACAACGAACAATCGAACTTCGTTTTGTTTACAGAACTACAATTCACAAATGAAAAGAACCTTTTGTAGACTGAACTCACTATAGTAGTAATTTCTCAAGATATACATGTATAAAGAAAAACAGACAAACGTTTGAGTTTGTGTTGAAGCTATATTCAATGCAATTTGACAACCATTATATTTAACAGCCCCCCTCCTACGAGGGTTATATGTGGCACAAGGCAGAGTTTAACGTGGACAATTTGACAACTGCTCATAAGTGAGGTTATAATCAACTATTTCGAGGGTAGGGGAGACAACTGTAGTCGCTTTCCACCACTACATGTTAACCATTGTTTCATAATGAGGAATTTGTACTGCTATGTAAAATTGTAGGTGACTCTAATGTGAATCGAACCACCTACATTCATAATAATCTTAGGAGTAATATTGATAGATATAACTAGATAGATAGATATAACTGCTAAGCAAGGCAGCCATATTTATAATTACAAGAGCGATAAGAGTCTATTTTTCCGTAGATAATTCTATATAATATCTCATTAAGTAAATGTAGAAAGAAAACGAAACATTGACATTTACCTTTGTCTCTATATCATATTCAATCATCTTTTCGTCTGGATCGAATCCTGATTCCGGTTTTAAAAGATGTTCATTCACAGACTTCAATTTGATTTCTGAAACGAGATGCTTTCTATAAAACTTACAAAATATATTAAAAAATATAAAATAAATAAAATCTCTGGACAAATTCATCAAATATGAAAGAGTTCGGCATTTTCTGAAATCATTTTTTTTTAATTCCTATCGTGGTTGTTCATTTAACCATATTATCATTGAAAGACGAAAGGAAATCACCGTATTGATACATGTTTAAATCCAATCTAAGCTTTCGGCTTACACAAGTCATTATCAAAGATGACAATTTAAATAAATCAAACAACACACGGACGAAACAACAATGATAGTCTGCCTTTGCTGCATGAAAATTTCCAAGTAACGACAATGATAATGTTATTAAGCTTATCAGACATTATGAAAGGAACTTATTTAAAATAAATAGACAAAACTTGTCTATATTATTTACTGAAACATGCATTAATATATATATATATATATATATATATATATATATATATATATATATATATATATATATATATATATGGGAGGGTTGTATGTGTGTTTCATTAAACAATATCGACATATTGTGTCTATTTTTATACTATTCTTATCCAGTTCACTAAATTAGTTTCTTGGTGTTAAGATGAAATTCATCAAGGAAGGCGCCATAGTTTCTTTAATCCAAATATTTCGATCTTTTCCAAGATCATCTTCAATGGTAAATTACAAAGACAAAATTATTGTAACTGTGATCCCAGTAAAAAAAAAAAAACATTTTAAAAAACTAATTATACTAAATTTACCACAACCAACTTAATCACATGCAATAACTCTTCTCCGTTTTTTTGCTTTTGTTAATATTCCGGTATCTGTTTTCATCATCTTCAGAAGACACTGAGTTCATATATTTTAAATATGTTAAATATGTCAGGAAGCAAATCAAAAAAGAAATTTTAAAAATACATTTACTGTAGTTTTTCCATTAATACTGGTGAATATTATTTTATTCATGCACATTTCGAAATTGTGTGAAATCTACAAGAGGAAGATTGTATTGTTCAAGTTATCCAAAAGAAAAAAAATCATATCTGTTTTGAAAAATGGGATTTGAGTGGAAGTTTTTAGTCGGGATTTAATCTCCGTGTTTTTTATCGGATAATTCTTACAATATCATAAACACAGAATAAAAATAAAAATTTTAAAATCAGAATAAAAAAAAAAACAATTTCTTTAAATAAAATTGAATTAAATTGAAAACCAAGTATGCTGAAATGATTGAAAGGTCATTTTGAATGGTTCGTTTTCAGATCCTTTCATGCGGACACGGGTGTACCCCAAAGCTCTTTCTTGGGTCTTGCGCTATTTCTGATCTTCATCAATAATCTGCTGATGCCATCAGTTCCCAACTATGTACCTTTTCAGATGACACAAGCATTTACTCCTGTGTCAATAGAAAATCCGTCAAATCTGGCAAAATAAACCTAGCAGCTGTTCTTGAAAAGAGTCTCCAATCAGTGGTTAACTGGATCAAGAAATGGCTTGTAAATTTTAACGCCTCCATAAGAAAACTGCTTTCATTTAATCACCATAAAGAATCTTTTCTGCTTGCCATCAGAAGTGGAGCGACTATATCGAATCAAAAGCTGCATCTACTGCAAGAAAAGTTAGGTCACTGTGTCGTGCCAGAAGATTTTATCTCGTCTGAATCTTGCACATTTACAAATCTACCATTCATCCGTGCATTGAATACTGTTGCCATATCTGGTTTGGTTCTCCTGTTGTACATCTCGAGATTCTTAATAAAATCCAAAGAAGGATATGTAATGTAATCGATCCTGAGATCTTGACTTCAGTCACTTTCTCACCGGCGTGACGAGACTTCCCTCTACAAATATTTTCGTCACAACAGCTCTAACGAATTTTTTTCCCTTGGTGCCCTGACTATATGAATTTAAGCATGCTACTAGATCGACATCTAGGTCCCACCCATTTACTGTTGAAATAGTTAAATGCAACTGCTACTTCTACTCTAACAGTTTCTTTTCTCATACTTCTTGTATGTGGAACTTCCTTCCGTTTACTTGCTTCCATGGTAATTACAATCTTCAAAAATTTAAATGCAACCTCAGTCGCCATCTTTTGTTTTCTTGATTCCCGTTCATCTTCTTTTCTTTCCTCAATCCTCGCTATTCTCAGTCTTCTCTTTCACTTTCATGCCCTGTAATTCCCTGTCTACTAGTCCCATTCCCGCCTTCTTTGGGGTGAAATAATTTAAAAAAAAAAAAAAAAAAACGAACAAAATGAAATTAAGGAAAGGAGAATGTTTCTTTTTCCTTTTCTTCCTTCAACTATTTCTAAAATAAAATATAAATACGAAAACTCTTACAGAGAAAAATAAAAACATCCGTAATCACATACATTTCCAAAACATACATTGAGGGATTTCGAAATCGGTGTTACTTATCAGCTGATGCGTCATGTGACTTCTGAAGTGTCCCGTGACTTCTTTAGCGTTACCTGACTGCATATCTAAGTGGAAACTAATTCCCAATGGTTTTACCTTTGCTATTTATTTGTTTTATTTTAATTAAGTTTTTATGCGAAATTTTAAACATATAAAATAAACAACACAGTACAACAGCTGCAGTCATCAGCAGTCAATGTAGGTTTAAAGCTCCACACATAAATGCCGTCCTACGGAACAATAGCCTAGTGGATTAAAGAGTTGGTTTGTTAATTTGGCAATATAATAATTGTGAATTCAATCCCTGGGCCGTATGTACTGGGACTCGGTGGAAACCGAGCGAGTAATAACTGAGTCGTATTAACAAATACGAACTAAGACGAGATGTCCCAAGACATGGAGAGTGGAACAAGAATAGTCTACTTTCGTAGATCAAATAAAAGTTTCATTTCAGAATTACCTCCAGGCTACATGGATCGATATACACCTGATGAAAACCTGAGGTCACAACGACCGAAATATTGTGATAGCAACAACAAAGATGAGAACAATAGTCCGGATGCAAATAATGATAATTATTCATTCCAAAAATGAGATATTTTGTTATAATTCACAAGTTTGTAGTTTCACAGATTTTATTCAAGTTGAAATAAAAACATCGACGTATGGTTCGAAAAAAAAAATAACACTTTTTATACTGACCCCTTAAATTTATTTGCCAGAGTAATTCTCTACTTTTAAAGGTGATAAGTGTTGAAGATTATTTGAAAATAATTTTGAGTCGAGTCTTAGCATAGTCAGTCAGATATGTGTCATGAGTGATACACGCTTAGGCGATCACGTATCTTTCGATACATGACTGACGAGGCAGATTTTTCCCGCAGTAGGTTGTCGTTTCTTTCTGCGGTAGACCAGTTGCTATCCAAGACTATAGAACCCTGTCGGTCCTGCTATTTATCCATAGCTGATGAGGGAGAAGAAAAGGTATTGGCACGTAAGTGAATGTAATGGATTCGACTGAAATTCGAACTCGTCTCTCCGATTCATCAATCCGAGCCGCTATCCATTATTCCACCGTGCCTCCTTAGCAGGTAAATCACCAATGTTGGTTTAATATAATAAGTATATTATAGTTTTTAAAATCGCGATCCTGTCTATGAAGGGATGGAGAATTTCTCTTACCTCGTCATAATTCAGAATAGTGTACCTTTCTATAAAACTGTTGTCTATTCCAAGAATTCTCTAGTATAGTAAACATATCACTTTTCGTTACTTATGTAGTTTTCACAACCTTTGACGTGGGTGTATTTTGGGGCTAAAAAAATTCATAAAAAAACATTCACGTTTGCACAGATTATGAAAAATGAGTTTTAAATGTCAACTTGGGTAATTTAAGGAAGTATCATTTCGGAAAGATGGAAGTAGAGAAAGGTTTTTATCTTTATATATAAGATATTCAGAAAGTAATTCCTTATTTCAGCGCTATGAATTGAGTCAACCAATCAAGACTGAACCCTGGTTGAATGGTAGGAAATTGCGTTTAGAATTAGTTTATCATCGCTTCTGTCCGACACTTTACGGTTTATTGCGCATTTCAGGATATAATTGGGAAAACTTACAAAGAGGGAACTTGGATTCTTCATGAGCTTTTGCGTGAGAGCTGAACACAACGTTCCATCAACTGCAGCAGTCTTTTAACCGGGAATACCAAACTTTCATTTTTGCATCGCTTTCTTACAGGTGATGAAAAATGGGTTTTGCGTGTCAAAAGCAAATGAAAAAGACAATAGTTATCACAAAATGAGAAACCAGTGCCAACACCAAAAGCAGTACTCTGTTCACAGAATTATTTGATTTGTGTCAGATGGAATAGAAGACGTATCGTTCATTACGAGCGACTGAAACATGGAAGGACCATTACCGCATGATGTTCATTGACAGCAACTTGTCTGATTAAACTGAGCATTACGTTGAAAGTGTCTGGCGTTATTCTCCACCATGACAATACAAGGGCACACAACTCTGTAAAAACAAACCTAAGACAAAATAAGATCATTACGATGGGAGGTTCTTTCACGTGCTCCATACTCGACAGATTTCATCTGTTTCAGTCATTAGAGCATTTCCTAAAGACATGACAGGGAACTTCGACGTGATGCAATCATTAGAAAGATTGTCTCGCCAGATCAATTACAACTGAGTAGTGAGTTCAGTCCTCACTGGGTGCCCTATATGTTCGGACTTGTGTTACATCTAAACTACGCTTAGAAAGTCTCTATATGTGGAAAGATATTAAAATATATGAAAACCCAGAGAGTCTTTAAACTTTGAATCTAAAAGTTGGTGAGCTGCTGTCGTTGAAGGTGATTCCATTTTTGATAAATAATTAAATAAGTTTGTTTTGATATCCTTTCTGGTAAGAAGACATTAGTTTCCGAACATACTAATATTTAAATCAATTTCATATACATTTGTTTTTATATCCTTTCAATACTACCTTAAACTCTTTACGCCTATGATTAACTAGTGTCTTTCCTATATATCTTCTTAAACTACACTCGTTACACTCGCTTCTTCCGTGGCAAAAACTTCAATAAGTCACCCTCCCTCTTGAGTGGCCCATTATTCTTTTATTGAGTGATTGTGTTATCAAAAAATTCTTTCTTTTTACATTACTTTCCGAACACCCTACCATCAATCGATACATATATATGTGTGTGTGTGTGTGTGTGTGTGTGTATTGATTGATTGATATTAGGATGGTCGGAAATTTAATTTTAAATTTATTTGTTTAAACGTTCTTTTTTAAAATGGATATTCATATTTGAGTAGATAGTCTGTTTTTATTTATTTAACAGTATATTTATTTACCGACCTGAATATCCGAATATATATATATATATATATATATGTGTGTGTGTGTGTGTGTCTGTGTGTGTGTGTGTGTGTTTAGGCAGAATATTTTTATTCAACCATGCTTGGTTAGTTTTTAAAAAAATACGTAAGTTACCCCCCCTTGCACAGATGTAAAAAATGTTTTGAATTTATGGTGTTAACGCATAACACATCCATAGATATGCAACCCCTGAAGATGGTGTCAGATGAGATTAAAAGTACTTGGGAAAATAAAAATTGTTTGAAAGAAAGTTTTGGTATTTTTCTTAATCAATTTTCTATACCCACCAAGAAATTAATTCGTGGACTTGAAACTAAAATGAACAGACATATGCCTAAATTATTTAACCAAAAAACATGAATGAATATATATATATATATATATATATATATATATATATATGTGTGTGTGTGTGTGTGTGTGTGTGTATATATATATATATATATATATATATATATATATATATATATTGAATTCGAACGCCACAAATTATAGTAACGGTTGTTTAACAACTAGAATGCATGTTAAGCCTGATTAACCAATAAAAATCAAACAACAAAAATAGTAAAAATACCGGAATTGCTTTCTTCATTTCCTCCATGCACTGACGAAGTTTTAATAAAAATGAAACATGTTAGATTGATAAACGTTTCCTATTTGTTTTTATCTTATCATTCTGTCGGATTACAATCCATATTTGATCTAAATTTGATCCAAATTCTGTTTTTCTCTCTCTCTCTCACACACACACACACACATATATATATATATATATATATATATATATATGCTTCGGTACTAAAAATATATCTGTCCTACTAACAACTTGTGAGAAACGAAATGACTCACCTCCTGCAAAGCGAATTTGCTTGGCGTGTCAAGATCGCGACCGCCATTAAAAGTGAAATGGATTATTCCGAAATTCCTGTCTCGCGTGCAGACGTACAATGAAAAATGACTAAGAATTCAAACCAGCTTGAATTTATAAAACAGGAAGTCTAGTGCGAACGAGTATTAAGTATCATATGCAAATATTAGTTTACCAAACGCAGGCATAAATAGAGAGTCTGTGAGGGGGATCGGGAGAACTTTTGTTGGCGTATAATACTAGTAGTAGTGGAAGGACTGCGCCCATACTTTTGGTCATGCAGTGTGATGGGACATATGGCAAAGGTTTGTCCCGGCAAGAAGGGGGCGTCTCAACCTAGCCAAGCAGAAGTACCAACAGTTGCGGCAGTACCGGTACCGGCAGCAGCAGTGCAAGCAGCGGCGCTGCCCGGCGAGGTTCCGGATGAAGGCTGGAAGGAGGTAGCGAGGAAGTGCAGAAAGACGCCAAGCCCTACACACCAGAAGTAGGTCCATCAGCAATCACCACACAAAGAATAGCCGACAAAGCAGCAGTCGTTGCCTCAGCCCTCAAAAGGGCAGCAGCAAGAAAAGGAGGAGCAGCAACCTAAAGAGAAAAAAAACAGGAGGAGACACAAAAACGGGAGAAACAGCAAAAGTTCCCAAAAAGGCACAGAAATAAGAAGAAATGCCCCCCCCGAAGGTCTTCTTCTTTCAAGAGGGGAAGGGAGGGGCAAGATGAGGAGATAAAAACAAAGAAGAAGAAGCAGGCTGAAAGAAGTAGGAAAGACAAACCGATAGAAAGGTCAAGGTCCCAATCCGTCCCTACGGCCCCAGCTGAAATAGACACAAAGAGTCCCAGAGCAAGAAGCCTTCCCCCTTCACCTACACGGGCTCTGTCCCCCACTCCCTCAACATCATCCCTGTGGGTCAACGTCAACTCCCCCTCCCACATCCACTTCTTCTCCGCCCCATCCTTCTAGGGAGAAGAGAAGTAGTAGTTTTTCACCAGAGCAGAGGTCATTTGTAAGGTGAACAAGAAGAAGTTGGAGAAGAACATCCACCCCCAAAAAAGATGCCTCCTGGGTCCTTTGTTTAAACTGACCTCGGTTGACGGAAAGTCGATTGAAGATCCCCGTAATTTAGCCCAAGCCCCGGGCTTCATTACATTTGTAAGGGACATTGGGAGGTCATTGAAAGTGTGGTACCATTTAGAAGAGGCTAAAATCCTGAAATTTGAATGTTGGTAACGGGAATGCCCATTCTTAAAACGTTTTCTGAATTTTGTGCAGGGAGGGTCCCCATACTTCTCCACTCCTCACTATATAGGGCAGTAAAACTAACATATCTCATGGACGTTAGCAGTATTAGATGGACGAATGACGTCGGAGATGTGTGTAGGAAGCCTAGGACAATTCGTCGGGGTCCTTTCAGATGCAAATTTCCGGCCCGTATGTGAGTATTTTTTTCTCGTACTTTTGTATTTTTCAGGCCTAATCGATGTCTATCAAGTTAGCCAGTCTGAATGCAAACGGATTGAGGGATCGGGGTAAGGCTGCCCGCCTGCTCCAGAATCTCTTGTCTTTCGGTGTGGATGTCGCCGCGATCGAAGAGACCCACTTTGTTTGCAGCACTGATGTGTGTGTGCTGTCTGGGACTTTGTCGTTAATTCAGCATATGGGGACCGATATGCCTGAGGAGTTTCTTTGCTTGTGAGACTTTCTCTTGATGCAAAGGTGGACCTTGTGCATACCGATGCCGAGGGCCGGTTGATTATGGCCGATATTGCCGTGAAAAGTGGTTCGTTTCGAGACGTTGCGGTTTATGCGTCCAACGACCGGGAGGAGCGGGTCTCGTTTTTTCCGCGGTTGGGGCCGTTCCTGGTGGATTCAACGCGCCTAGTCTTAATGGGGTACTGGAATGCCATCCTGGACCCCAAGTTAGATAGGGGCGGGGAGCTAGCGGGAGAAGGGACGAATGTAGCCTGGTTGATCTGATCGAAGAATTTGGTCTAGTCGATAGATACCGGGCCGATCACCCCGGGGGAAGGGAAGGACGTGGGCTCTTAATTGGCCTTTTACCCGGGTGGTTAGCTAACTGGATAGAATGTTAGTCATAGGGGCCGACGTAGACTAGTTAGGTTGTCCCACGTTCTACTGGGTAGGCTATTCGGATCACAAACTCGTTTGTGCCCGGATGGCGTTATATCATAGGCCTAGAATGTTTGGGTACTGGAAGTTCAATTTGTCTTTACTGGACAGGCGGAACTTCCAAGAGCAGCTAACTTGCTTAGTGCAGCGGGACCTAGTGGGAGCGGTTATCGGGAATAGGTGGTGGGAGAGACTTAAGAATAGGATTAGGTCCTTCCCCATTGATTTCAGCAAATGTCTCACCCTAGATAGAGCTGAAAGGTGAAGACGCTTAAGGCTAGTTTTCCCGGGTGATGCCTGGGGGGTCGATAGAGAGAGCCTTAGCTAGGGAGGCTCTGGAGCGTTTGACTAGCGATCGCTACATGGACCAGGTAATTAGACATAGGTTAAACAAGATGTCTTCCGAAGCGGTTAATATGGGCGCAGAATTTGCGCAAGGAAGAGATCCGTCGAGGTTCCGGTCGGCATATTCGTGAAGTCAAAACCCCAGAGAGGCGCACTCTTCGGGCCACTGACGAAATGTGCGAGGCATTTTGGCGGGATTTCGAGAGCCGGTTTACCAAGAAGCCTGGTCTTCGTGATGACGAGTTTCGCAGCTATTTGACTGACTTTCCTCGGCTTTCACCGACTGAAGCAGCTAGCTGCGAGGGAGAGATCACGAGGCTTGGTCTACGCTGCATTGAAGAAGGTCGGCAGTCGCTCGGTCTGAATGGTTTGCCCTATGAATTGTACTTGAGGCTGTCGCACGTCTTTGTCCCAATTTTGACGGTGGTTTTCAACAACTGGTTCCGGCAGGGGTCTCTCCCCGACCGGTTCTCCAGGGGTGTGATCACGTTGTTGAAAAAGAGCAATGATGTTGGGGGGAAATTAGATGATTACAGGCCCATAACTCTGCTAAACACAGAGTTAAAGATTTGGGCCAAGATCCTGCAGGAGCGTTTGCAGTCAGTTGCCGAGTCTCTGTTGGATCCTGAGCAGACTTGTTCTGTGAGGGGCCGAACAATTCAGAGCACCCTGCATTTGATCCGCACGATCATAGCGGGTGTAAAAGACGACGATGTGGCCGCGCTGATCAATTTGGATCAGTCCAGTGCATTTCATAGGGTTGACCATCGCTACCTTGCTGCTGATCTGCAGGCCGCCGGATTCGAACCCGACTTCTGCCGCTGAATTAGCCTCCTGTATCGCTCCCCCAGTGCTGTGGTACAGGTGAACGGGAAGCTGTCGGGCACTTTTGCGCTGTCTAGGTCGGTTCGTCAGCGTTGTCCACTGTCGCCCCTACTTTATGCTTTGGCGTTGGAGCCTCTTCTTCACCGGCTAAGGGACAGGGCGTGCAGTCCGGCCCTACGTGGAATCGCCGTTCCTGGAGGGGTTCGAGCTAGGGTTTCCGCGTACGTCGATGACGTATCTACTTTCGTGTCGTCCCGCAGCGATATTGAGGTGGTACTGAAGGCGCTTGATCGGTACGAAAAGGTGACAGGGGGCAAGATTAACCCCGACAAGTCGTCTGGCTTGCGGTTAGGTGCCTGGAAGGGGTGTCGACCTCCCAGGGCCCTTAAGCTGGAGAAAAATTGGTCTGAAGTACGAGAAAAGGTTGACGCAGCCGATCAGACTTGGCGTCGACGGAAGTTGTCCGTGAAGGGCAGGGCGGAGGCGTGTGCCACTTACGTTTTCCCGATTGTCCTTTATCGCTTGTCTGTACTTCCTCTCTGTAAAGATCATAAGAAGCCGCTCGAACGCCCGCTATCCTCCATTTTATCGAGGGGACGTAAGCATCAGGTCATATTAAATATTTAATTATAAATTTTATAATCATTACATTTTTATGGCATGGGGCGTATCTTGTGAGGATGCGGTATTATGCTGACGGACGAGTTTTTGTGGTGAATGTGGAAATTGTAATCAGTGAATGGGTCGTGAATCAGATTAGCTAGGTATAAGATAGTGATGACTAGACTCAACCCCTCCCCTTTTTCGGCCGTATGCCATAATTATGTATTTTGTACATACTATCACTTTTGTTGGCGTGACGTCATACGGACGGACGTGAACGAGAGAATGAGGAGGTAACTCGCGATAGCTCAGTTGGTAGAGCGGTGGACTGTAGAAGAATGCAAGTACCTTAATCTATTTCAGTTATCGCAAACGACGTGCAAATTAAATTAACCACAGAACCCCTTCCAAATTAAATCTGATGTTTGATCATTTGGGATTCATTTTGTGAAGTGGATAAGACTGATATATATATATATATATATATATATATATATATATATATATATATATATATATATATATATTAGATCATCTTTATTCGTTGATTTTCGGTGGACACTAAGTTTTAAGCTACTCTTAACGCAGTGTAGCATGATGTCTAGGAAATGTAAAGTATTTTTTTTAACATTTCACATGCAAAATTGATCTTATCTACAAGAGCAGGCAAATCAGTATCATGGGATATATCAATATAGCATCAGAAGTATTTAGATAGATAGATAGATAGATAGATAGATAGATAGATAGATAGATAGATGTTGTAAAGCATAAATACGAGTGATTTTTCACCTTTATTAATCCCAATTCTATTCTGTGTAAAATAATCCGAGTCCGCAATTATCGCGTTCACTCTTTACGTAATGTTCAACTTCATTGAAGCTTACATTCTACAAAATACACTTACCTTTCATCACCTTGTTCTTCATGCTGACGGTCTTAAGCGGTCGACACAAGGCGCCATAAACAACAAAGTTCAAAAACAATCCACCTATTAATAAAAATGTTCCCCTCATACCATAATAGGAAATGCTTCGTTCTACTAAATAATTAAGGACAAATGCACCAATTCCTCCTCCAGTATTAGCGATTCCGACGGCCAAAGTTCGTTTCTTCTTGAAATAAGATCCAACGATGGTGTTGCAGGAAAAGTGGGACATGCCAGCAAAGAAACCTAAAACAAAGATTGAGAAGCGGGCGAAAACTTTAAAATTGTACTTGTGAAAAAAGATTTCGAAAACTAAATATTGTCCCCTTATGAAATAAATTTTGGTGGGTCGACATGATTGTTTGTCACATTCTAGAATTTACAACACTACTGAATATATCTCTGAGTGCCTGTCTATCTGCCTATATCAGTCTGTTTCTATCTATCTCAGTCTGTTCATATCTATATCTATCTATCTATCTCAGCCTATATATATATATATATATATATATATATATATATATATATATATATATATATATATATATATACCGTTTGGGGACCCTGTGGCACGTAGTGCACCAGTTCTCTGTATTCGGCCTTCAAAAGTGTGTATGATCCTGCACGAAACCTTCACCACTCATGGGCTGTCGGTTTCCTGGAAACTGATCTGCTTGACCCACATACGTTGAAATTGAATCAGATCAGGTTGTATTAAAATGTGCTCAATACACGTGAGAAAAAAATAAGTAAAAATAAAAATAACATGTAGAGCTTTTAAGTTTAATAATCAAGAGGTCAATTAAAACACCCGGCCACGGTTTTGATCTGATGGTCTTTTCGGTTAATACTTTTAAAATGACCACTTCAACGCTTTATATTTAAAAAAAAAAAAAAAAAAAAAACAGAAATAACGCTACATAATTATCTTTAAAAAAAATAATATATCATTACTGGCGAGCTTGGTACAATCCCAAGGGTAAATCGAAACAGGTGACAGGATTACTAAAAATCAATTAGGATGTTGGCTGATTTTGTTTACAGGTTATTTAATGCCAAAATCTAAATATTTTGAACACAATTTTATGGATTCAACTAAATATTTTGAGATACAACTACAGATAAAATGTATTATTGGTTATTTTGCTTTATAATTGGATTCTTGGTAATTTTGCTATAAATAAGTGTTGTTGGTAATTTCGCTATAAATGGTTATTGTTGACATGATTACTAAAAATCAATTAGAATGTTGGTTGATTTTGTTTAGCGGCATATCAACACCTCTATGGGTTATTTAATGCCGAAATCTAAATATTTTGAACACAATTTTATGCCTTCAATTAAATATATTTTGAACGCAATTGTTTGCCTTCAACTACTGATAAAATGTTTTCGTTAGACATTTTGCTATAAAATGTATTGCTGGTAATTTTGCTTTAAATTTGTACTGTTGGTAATTTTTTATATAAAAATATATTGCTGTTTTTTTTACAAAAAATACTTTCATAGTGTTTTGTTTTTTTTAGGAGTTAAATATTTGCTCATTGCTGGGACCCTAAAAGGTGCTAATACCCCGGGTCAGAGTAGACCCTGTGATCAACTGCAATTAAGAATTGGTTCGACGCTCCTGAAAACCTCGAATGTCTTGCTCAGAGGCCTTGCTGTCAGATGTAACTATAAATCAATTAGAATACTGAAAAGACTCTTGGAGGACTGAAGAGACTTACTCTCACTTAATGAACGCTAATAGTTTAGTGTTGATTTGAAAACTCAAGGTATGTTGACAGTAATAAAGATTTGACACGAACAACGTAGAAAATCAAACTCGACAAGACACAGAAAAAATGGCAAATGTGTGGGAAGAGAGAAATGAAACTTTCAATCCTATAATGAATGATTTATAAATTACATTAAAGGAATATAAAATGTATATAATTGAAGACGAACTGTTCTTCGAGGCATAAGAAGAAGTCTTTCTAGACGTCTACAAAAATGGAAGAACTTATATTTACATAAGAAACAAAGTCCCTCCTACCTGAGAAAATTATAATATAAAGAACTTCAACTTGCTAACGAGGCATTTACCAAGAATATAAATGGGAAAGGGGACAAGAAACATGTCAGAATCCTTAAAATTGTTACAAACGGAACGAAATCAAGAAAGGCCAGAAACGTACCCTTAAAATGAACAGGAAATTATTAGAATCTAGAATGTAGAAATATAACCAAAGAAAATATCTCGATGATATCTATTTTTTATAGTAAAATTCACTCTGTATAAAGCACGGGAGACACTCGAGGTAGAGTCTTACAGCGTAATAGGCACCATTTATGTATATTTGTGGAGAAGATAATGGTTAATCATCGACTTGAACGGGTTGACATTATGTATGATCGGGAAAACAACTTCTTGGTAGTTGGGTCAACAGAGCACTTGTTCGCGGGAAGAAGCTGCTCGATTGGAATTTACTTCTCACCAATGGAATACGGAAAGAATGGACGGTGGGGTTCGTTACAAGTATGACTAATCTTAGCTGGGGAAGTTAAAACTGGTGGAATTACGAGTAAGAAATGTGGCTCGTCTGAGCACTTTCTATGGAAGTAGAGCAGTGAGAGGTTTGTCACGTTTCATCTGTGAGAGACGAGGTTGTAGGGTAGAAAATAATTTGTCACCCACAAAAACGTGGAAACGCTTTTGGACTCTATCCAGAATGCAAAGTGAGGCCTGGGCATTTCCTGCCCAAATATGACAGAAGTACTTCATTTTAGGTCTGAACTGACTCTTGTAAAGGTAGAAGATCTGTTGGGAAATATTCTAGACCCTTTCCAAACAAGACAAAAGAAGAACTGTATAATTTAGAACCAAGATCACAGAAGGCTAAAATGCCCTGTACATGGTATAGAGTGTAGATATATGATATAAGCTGAGCAAAAAGTTACAAAATAATACATAAAAATGAGGAACTGATATTGATTTATATAAAGATTTTCTTTTTCTTACTTGAGAGAATTCCAAGCGTAACATATTCTAAAATATGACATTTCAAAACCTTTCAATACGATTCGTATGTGGATCATAAATTGTAAATTTTTATACATTATAAGATAAAATGGAGATAAAAGAGTCAAAGTAAAATTAAAATTTGAATTATAAATTTAAAAAACCGTTACGAGAAATATATTTTAAAATTATCAAATTAAAAATAAAATTGTCAATAAAAATATGCATTAAGTAGCAAATATCTTATAATTGTATATCTTGTTCTATAATTGTATTTGGATATAAAATAAAAGAAAAGAACAAAAGCAACAGAGGAAATTGAATTACGTAAATGACAATTACAAAGACAATGAATGGTAAAGGTGAAAAGAAACATGTCAGAATGTTTAAATTGTTACAAAATATCGAAATGAAATAAAGAAAAGCCAAAAACGCACACCTAAGATTAACAAAAAATTATTAGAATATAAACGTAAGAGGTGAAATATGTTCAAAGAAGTAAATATCTTGTTGCTATATATTAGGAAATATTCTGAAGCCTTCCCAAACTAGACAAGAGAGAAATTATGTAATTTACAGCCAAGATCAAAGAAGACTAAAACGCCCTGTACACGGTGTACAGTGTAGATAAATGATATAAGCTGAGCAAAAAGTTACAAGTTTATACATAAAGAAAAGTGATTGATATTGATTTATATAAAGGATTTTCTTTTTCTTACCTGAGAGAATCCCATATGTAAAGTAAAGAACTTCAACTTGGTCAACAAAAAAGCTTCCAATGGTTGACATGGTAGAAAGGATTCCTCCGCAAATAATAACTTGGCGATGGCTTGCATTAAACATCATTAGAAGCAACACAAATGGACCTGGTTAATGAAAAAATATTTAAGTCAAGAACAAAATTGTCTGAAAATGGTACATTTCTTCATTTGAACGCTTGACTTTTATACTGGCACCAATTTAGAAACTTACCAACGCATAATACGATTCCCATGAAAATAGAACCAACGATGGCTGTTTTTGATACTGTGTCTCCATAAAGGTCGACTAATCCAAGGAGGATAATACCATTTGAGGAAACCAATCCGAAAATAGTAAAATTCATCATGAATCCGGCAAAGCAAACAACCCAACTCCATCCTCCATCAGGAATATGGAGGTCGTTATCGTCATCCGATTCTGTTTCTGATTCAAATTCCTTTGTTGCTCTTTCAAGAATAATTCGTTTTGTTTGTTCCATGCTGAAAAAAAAATACGAAATTTAAAATTAAAATGTTTTATAAATTTAAATTTACAAACATTCCGAAGATAATTAAATGATCTGAAACTTCACGAGTGACACTAAGAGAATATAGGGGTTCAGATGCCTAAATTTCTCAAAAAAGACTCTTTTTTCTCTTCTCTCTCTCTCTCTCTCTCGCACACACACACGCGCGCACGCACGCACACACACACACACACACATATATATATATATATATATATATATATATATATATATATATATATAGAGAGAGAGAGAGAGAGAGAGAGAGAGACACGCACGTACGCGCGCATACATAAACACAGAATCTTAAGTGTATTAATATCCAGTACTTGTTATATGTGTATATTATTTTACAGTAATATTCACCCTGTACATGACCGGGGGCCACTCGAGGTAGAGTAGTTTATATGGATAGGAGGGGAACATAACGGGTGACTCTAAACTTGAACACGTTAAGATTGTAATTATCATGGAAACATCTTCCTGTATGTAAGCGGCATGTCGGGTCCTAGCCGTGAAGGTCAGACCGAGTGGAACCATGAGATGCAGATGCGTCCGAGTACTTTCCCTGATAGAGCAGTGACAGACTCACCCCATCCCGCTCTTGAGAGAGGGGTTGGAGGGTGGAAAATAATTCTCCTCCAGCAAGGACTCGCACACACACACACTCCTCTCTCTCTCTCTCTCTTTCTTTCTCTCTCTCTCCCTCTCTTTCTCCGAATATACAGGCCGTCCAATTTAAGAGAGTCAACTGTCCACTTTGCAACCTACTCCGCACACACCGGTGCCAACTACCCGCAAATCTTCCGGTCGAGGAGGGAGGCGAGCCTGATTGGGGGCCCTGAGCAGTGCTTTTTGGTCCTCTCTATCTTATCAACATTTGCTTTTTTCTACCTGCAATTATACACGTTAGAAGTTAAACTAAACACAATAGATTATTAAAAGATGACAAAATTTCGCGAATTTTGACATCGTTGTGGATTCTTTTTTCGTCCAAAATCGTGAATTTGTATTTTTCTCATACGAGGTCTCGAAAAAAAAACACTATATAAAATTCATTATTTTTATCCATCATATTGAACATGTTAAAATAATTCAAATTTTTAACAAGAAAAATCTCAAATTGTTGTTAAAAATTGCTATAAAACTGTTGATTTAAGGTGTTATGATCTATTATGACATGTCTCTAATTTGTATTTAGATACATTGTATTTATTTTCAATTTTTCTAGTTGAATTGTTCATCTATATTGCATATAATCCATTATTGTACATGATTAGGTTACAATAAAATTTGTATTTTATATGAATATTACGTCATGACAATTGAAAAAAAAATTGAAAATTAGACACTGGAAATATTCTTTCTTGCGTAGAACTGCCATTAAATGTTTTGTTGATGTAGAAATGAAATGAAGCTGTGGAAGACTTGGCATAACATTTGATTGGGATAATAAAAGTAATGACAGGAAAGATACTTGATAATTTCACGGTTTTTCTATTTGAATTTTTTGATGAATCTTAATTCTTCAGTTAAGGATTGTGTAAAGCTCTTGGCGAGTTCTACGACTATAAAATATCCGTAGAAATTCCCCTATCGCATTGTTAAATACTTGAACTTAAAATCTTTAACAAAATATTACAATAACAACCTGATAAATATGATTACTGGTCGTTATTTTAAAAAGTAAAAGGATACAAATGAAAACATGTGGAATTGATAACTTTTTCCGTTTCAGTAAAACAGACCTTAAACACTTCTATCTGCCCTTTTTTACTTTTTTTCTTTGTTTCTTTCTTTTTCTCACTGAAACCAAGTAGCGTCTCTGATATGTCATTTCCGTATTTTCACGCGGTCAAAACGGAAGCTCCGAGGTTGGGGGACTTTCTCCCCATGCAGTACCTCTCCCTCGTGAGGGGGGGGGGGCTAGGTTTATCGCCTGGTACCTGAGGCGTCCCCAAAAGGGGTAGTGCTGAGGGGGTTGGGGAATTTTTATGTACGGCCGATAGACCCACTTTAAACTTCGACCTTGTGTCACATCCGGCTGCGACGTGAGCGAACTGGTAGGTACCACTAGTCCTTGACCTTGAAAACTAAACCGAAAGCAGTTAGCAGTCACACACGTTTCATTAGCGTGTGCTTCACACACACACACACACACACACACACACACACACACACACACACACTGACGTACTATACGACTCGATTTCCTCACTTATAACAAAATCACTTCGAAACTTTACAGACTCACCTGCGACAAATCATTTCGAAAAATTGAAACTATTGGTCTCTTCAAGTCCACAACAAAGAACATTGTTTTTAATATGTAAATACATGTATCTGCTTTTATAAATGTTATTCTTATTTTTTTTTTTTTACACCTGGTCTTTTTCTGCGAAGAACATTTCTTCGCGTTGTTTATAATTTTGTGTTTTATTTGTGGACACGACACTCGGATTTTTTTTTTCCACAGGACATGTAACTTCCCTAGTTCTTACTCCATACTTAATAACAAATATCATCTTTGATATGCCATGGCCCGTCATGATGTAAACGATCATGGCTCTCCACAATATCCTATTCTTTGTAGCACTAAGAAATGATAGTTCCCTAATTATCTCTCCCAGTTCCTGTTCTGCTATCATTTAAACAGACTCGTTAGGTAGGTTAGTCATTGTTCCTCTAGCTTTCGGTGTGCCCTGCGAGTGTCAGATTCGCCAAGCCTTCTTTCCTCGGTGTATGTTTTAGAAATATCAACTATCACTTTCTGATTCTAAGTACAACTGTCGTTTTAAAGAAGCTTCCTCATTGTTCAGAAATATACGCAAATATATAATGACTTTCTTTAATAATATTATATTGATTAGTTGTTTTTTCCTAATAGTTATCCCAGGTAGAATTTATTAAACATTACTTTCATTTGCTTTAAGGATTACTTAGAAACCGACGCAAACATTCGTGGATGTAGGCGAGGAAAAATTATGTAACAATTATTGAGGGTGTAATTATTGTCGATGACCTTTGAACCTACACGACCGGTCGCACAATAAAACACAATGTCGACATTCAATCTAAATTCTATTGTACTTTGAAAAGCAGAAAAATGTTCTTATTGGTGGTTTATGCAAACCTTACTAATAAATGTGTGTGTGTGTGTGTGTGCGTGCGTGCGTGCGTGCGTGTGTGTGTGTGTGTGTGCGTGTGTGTGTGTGTGTGTGTGTGTGTGTTTTATAGAGTTGTGAGTGATTGGGAGCGTTAAAAGTATTTAAACTCGATATCAAACCATAAATTTTTAAAGCTGCTATTGAAATTATTGTCCACGGGGAACAACTCTGTAATAAATAGTTTATTATCTCCCTTTAGATGTTTTTTCATATTCTGCAACTTAAAATATACTTACCTGAGTTATAAATGCTTTAATATTCTAGTTATTTTATTTATTCATATATATATATATATATATATATATATATATATATATATATATATATATATATATATATATATATAGAGAGAGAAAGAGGGAGAGAGAGAGAGAGGGAGAAAGAAAAAGAGAGTCGTATATATATATATATATATATATATATATATATATATATATATAGTTGTATATTTAAGCAGCAATCCTTCCTTTATGCATGTTTCATTAAAAACGACAGAGAAGGAAATACGTTTGAGCTTTTTTATTTCATTTTTCTTGTGTTCTGACAAGAGCTTTCTTTTCTGGACAAAGGGTGTGTAAGAACTGTCCGAAAGTGTGCGTTCTGTGTATGTATTAGTGTGGTAGGGATGTTTTTAATTTCCGAATACGGTTAGCACATTGTGGCTTTGTTCGTAGTTAATATTGTTAAGAGTTGGCGCTTTCTTTTTTATTATTAAAGCTTCCATTATTTTTAGTCTTTTTTTGCAAGTGGATGCAGTTAATATATTTGTGTTTTCTATGTTCCTAATGGTGTCGGGTAAATCTGAGTGTGTGTTTAAATGTGTTCTGATGGAACGCACACACTCAATTAAGCTGAAAATAGAATCATCCTTGATAATGGCTAAAGGTATAACCGAAAGCGCTCGGAAATATAAAACATTCGGACAGTTCTTACACACCCTTTGTCCAGAAAAGAAAGCTCTTGTCAGAACAGAAGAAAAATTAAATAAAAAGCTCAACCGTAGTTCCTTGTCTGTCGTTTTTAATGAAACATGCATATATATATATATATATAAAAGAATGTATAAACATAAAAATATATTTTAAAATATATATATATATATATATATATATAAAAGAATGTATAAACATAAAAATGTCTTTCTATATATATATATATATATATATATATATATATATATATATATATATATATATATAAAAAGAAATATGTTATAGTGGTTCCAACGAGAGAAAAGTATGTATATTAAAAAGAAGAGAAGAGAGGTGCCGCTAACGTTTTTTGGTTGTAATGTGGATTTATTTAGAAAAAATATTATGCTTTGTTTTACATAATTTTACGACACGTGTTTCTGGTCTCTATCTCTGATATTGAGCACTTGATCCCATAAATATAGCACATCTTAAGAGTATATTTCTTTATATATATATATATGTGTGTGTGTGTGTGTGTGTGTGTGTGTGTGTGTGTGTGTGTGTGTGTGTAATTTTTTAGATAATTCTTATATATCAAGAACAGTTGGAGGTGGAAAAGTATGACAAAGTGAAAAAAGGATTCGTGTGATGCGTTTTGTCCATTTTAAATATTTTTTTTATTCCGATAAAGTCCTAAATCAGGGGTCGGCAACTGATTCGACCCCGCGGGCCGGATCGTGTTATAATGACGGGTCGCGGGCCGGACGAAGGCCATTAATGAAAAATTAAGGAAAATTACATATGCAGACCCCTGTCAACGTAAATATTTAAAACCATAATGAAAATAAACATTGAGAAATCAGAAAAACAAAAGAAAATCTAGAATTAAAAAACACCTCACAAAAATTACTTTTCCTCAAGGAACGTCAAAATACTTCAAAGTGGAAAAAATCAACTGAAGTGAAATGGATGAAATTATGATGTAGGTTTGAAACTGTTATTGAAAATTGTTCCAAAAAAGAACACACACACACATCAAACAAAAAAACGAAGCATATATACCCATACATACGAGTACAAATAGTTGCAAACATATACACTTACGTACGTACACATTTGGTATCATCCACACATTCATGAGACATGTAATGCGTGTATGTTTAACTGTATTTAGATTTCTGCTACCTCACATGTCAGGTCCTCTCTGGCCTCTTTCACTTTATCGTTCCTTTCGCTTCTGTTATCTTTTAATGTAGCCAAGGGTCATAACAAATATGTATCCATTATTTGACATTAAACGTAGGCAACGCAACTTGGTAAAATAAGTCTCATGAAAGATAACTGGCAGATAGTCTATTTTTAGTGCACTGAGATAACATGTTAAAATATTTTGACGAATTCATTGAAATTTTGTTTCTCATGTTAATAAAAAAAATGCCGTCGCGGGCCGGATCCGGCCCGCGAGCCGTAGGTTGCCGACCCTTGTTTAAAAAGGATGAAACGCGTCAGACGAAACAGTTCTACACCTTGCCATATATATATATATATATATATATATATATATATATATATATATATATATATATAAATAGGGAGAACATTGTGTTTATCGTGCGACCGGTTAATCGAGAGACATCATTTTACTTGTTATCAACCATGAAAAAATTAAAATAAAGAAAAAATACATTTAATAATTTCTTTTGTTTATTTTTGGCACCAAGTTCTTTACTTGGGTCATCGCATTTAAATCAAAATTAATTTCTAACTCATTCATAACTTTGGTTCACAGTATGTGGTTTGTGTAACTATTATGAGCTTTTCTCTATGTACAATATATAAAAATATCAACCGGCAATAAATTATTTCATTGGATTACGACACCGTATTATCTCGAAATCTATGTAAATTAATCTGTTCTTTGCACTTGATTCCCCCACAGATTTTGTTCATATGAAGTTACTTTAGTTGACGACAATAGTCTACAGTTTTAACGACTTCCCTTCGCATTGACGCTAATACTGTTTCTCGGATTCTTTATCAATACGAAGACTAAAAGAACACATCACATTTATTCAATTTAGATGCTAAATAAAAACATGAAAGTGAGAATGAAAACAATAAACTGGAGTAAACATTAAATTACAACAACGAAATAAAAAAGTCATTTCACTTACAAAGCGGATGAATATGCGTAAAAACTCCCAGTGAAAATGTTGTTATTTTTTAGATTCTAAGTTGACATAATTTATTTAATTAGAAGACGAATACTAATCGGTGGAATTGTGATCCGTTGTACAACCGTAAAAGTTGCTGAAGTTTTTTCTTAGCGGTAATTGTACGAAAACCGCTTTCTATTGATGGATGTACAACTTGCTTTCACAACAGAGCAAGCGAAGTGACAACAATACTGTTTTGTAACAGTCAACAAACATTTATGTCAATATTAAGAACACTGGTGAAACAGGTCTGGATCATGTTGCTATTGATGATTTTATATCAAAGTTAAAAATGGGTTTTTAATCGAAAATAGATTTTTCCCTAAGCCTAATTTTAACTTTTCAAATGATGATTCATTTATTTTAATGATACTTTTAACTTTAGATATAAAATTTTCTGCATTCATGGGAAAAGAATACTGAATGTTGTGAACAGAACGGTTGTAAATATAAACAGCGTGGCTATAGGAATCAACACTGCATAAAGACTGTCGGTTTTTAGTTAGATTATATGACTTTGGTAGTTTTTAGAATGTATTAATTGGCTTGAATAATAATTTAAAACATCCGTTTATTTACGCTATTCGGACTGTTGTCCTCATCTTTATTGCCATATTCACGACATTTCGGTCATTGTACGCTCCGGCATTTTCTAGGTGATATATGTTGGAATTTCGAACTCTTTATTAGGTACGCGTGAGTAGATTGTTCTAATTCCACGTGCCATGACTTTGGATACCTCAGTTTCAGTTGATTCCCCTTAGTAACTCAACTCTCCAAGTTTTTGTTCCTTCTGTGACCAGATATTGAACTTATAATTCTTTGGATCAAGTCATTTTTCGATCAAGTCATTTTTAGATCAAGTCACGTTTGGATCAAGTCACATTTGGATCAATCAGACAATGCTTTTATACACCGGACCATATGTCCTTGGGAACATCAGTGAGTGAATTTTGTGGCCTTAAAAACCAAATGTATCAGTAATCTTTTTTTACCAGGGCTCATATTACATCCATATTACACTTTTTTTTTTAAATGTTCTAACTCTATGTATTACTGGTTCTCATATTGCATTCATGTCTATGGTTGGCCGGCTTGGGAGATTATTATGGTCCAGTATATGAGCTGATTCCTTAAGTTTTTGTATTTTCCACTAATGTCCCCTGTCTCTTATCTCAACTTCATCTCGCAGCGGGTGTTGATGTTCCTTTTCCTTCCATATGTCGTCAGCTACACCTGATTTTCTATTTCCTCTCGTGTTACGGATTTTCGGGGTTCCTGCAGTCTTATCTTAAGGGGAGGACATGTTTCTCCTTTATATTTTTTTTCCACAGCTGCACGGGATGGCGTACACACAGTCCTTAATCATGTTCCCCACCCGCGGGAGTCTTACTCGGAAGAGATGTCTGCATAGTGTTGCACCCCTGCTGAAGGTCGTCCTGATGTTATATCGACCCAGATCTTTGTATCTTTTCTGATAAGGCCTTCACATAAGGTAGGAACATCAAAGTTGTTATCATATTTTACCCATCTATCCGAGTTTGTGGGGCTGCTGTCATGAAACCAGGGTAGTTGTTACGTTGTAGGTTACTGATTATACGGACCATTTCATGTTCATATGTCTCTGGGTTGCCACTTATGACTTTTGCTCGATGTTGTAAGCAGTGGATGATCCCTTTCTTTACGCTATATGGGTGCTGGTATCGAAGTTGGAGTATTGTCCGGTGAATGTTGGTTTGCGGTATATGGAAGTCTTGAACATATTCTCTGTTCGAGATATTAGTACATCCACGAATGTAGTTTGTTGTTTTCTTTCTCCATTGTGAACTGTGCCAATGGTTTTATTGAGCTAACATGGTCAAGTAGCTGGACATTTTCTTGTGGGTCCAAAATATGTCTCAGCTTTAAAGTTGGCTTAAGTGGTGTTGATTCTAAGGTCATTTCCTAGAAATATTTCATGTATATGTTACCCAATGTTGGTGATAACGGCGAAGCCATCCCTAAGCCTTCATTCTCTCGATATATAGCTGATCCCATTCTGAAGTATGTTGTTTATGTACAGAGTTTTCTATCGGTATATTGGTACGTTCTCCTAGAGATGAATCCGAGGTCAGTCTGTCGCTGACTATTGATAGTGGGCTACTCCGTGGGTACCTTGGTGAACAAATTCAACGTGTCCAGGCTCACGATCTGGTTGGATTGGGTGGGAGCATTTTTTTTTATTATTTCGACGAAGTGGGTGGAGCTCAGGACATATGATGATGTCTTTCCTATTAATAGGTAAATTATATCCACAAGGAAGCGACTCAGTGCAATGACATCATCATCATACTATCAGCTGACAAAGGCAATGCGACTGTAGTGATGGACAAATTGGATTATACCAGAAGACTGGAAGATCTCATTAGAAATGGTAGCTACAGTAAAGAAAGAGCCAACTATAAAAGCAGAAAGAAAACTCTCGCAGATTTTAATCAAGAACAATGATTACTTCCCACCTGAGACATCCAGGTAGTTGTCACAACATTATAATACGCTACCTCATATATATGGTCTCTCTAAAATTGACAAAGACGTTATTCCTCTCGGGTCATTTGTTAGTTGTCAAGGCTCTGTGTGCCACCCTCTGTGTTGCTTCCTCGTGGAATTAGAACAATCTACTCCCGTAGACTAAATAAAAGGTTCGACTCGAAATTCTAGCAAATATCACCTGAAGAAGGCCGGAGCATCTAACGGCCAAAACATCGTGAATATAGCAATAAAGATGAGGACAACAGTCCAAACAATGTAAATAGTTACAATATCTGACGTCAGAAATATAGACAGATCATGAAGAAGTCCGGAGCGTACAACGGCCGAAACGTCGTGAGTATGGCAATAAAGATAAGGACAACAGTCAGAACAATGTAAATAGTGTAAATAGTTACAATACTTCATCTCAGAAATAGAGGCAGATACTCCGATTATTTATGAACTTTATAACCTATGTTTATTTTAAATATACTTTAAAAGCTCCATTTATTTTATAACTTTTTGTACTTTAAAACGATCATTTATTTTAGATGTATTTCTTTTATTTTTTTTAGATGCACAAAATAATTCGAATAATGATAACTTTAAAATCTGCCTTTATGTACTTTAAAACCATCGCTTAATTAAGATTTATTATTTTTAGTTGCACAAAATGATTACTTTAAAGGGTGATTTATGGAAGAAATGAATATCTCACAAGTATATATTTTCTCCCATTATTGGCATTATTATATTCATGATATAATAGCGCACCTTATTTCACGGATGGGGCAGAATGGCTGAAAAGAAAAGGAATTACAAATATGATTCGTTCTAGGAGAGAGTTTTATGCTGCTAAGTCATACACAAAATAATATATACATATTTACTTGTCTTACGCAGAGAAAAAATATATATCTACACAACAGAGTGAAAAAGAGGGCGAAAAAAGAGAGTCTTACGTGTAATAATCCCAAATTCGGCCTGGAGCTACCGAAGATTATTCTGTGTTTCTGGGGAAGTCCTAATTTAAGATTCCAGATTCGAGCGGACTAGATTCATATGCGATGTCGCTAGCGAGGACATATTCCGCAAACGCGAAACGATGAATCCTGGGTTTTCCTAACATGAGAACTGCGAGCCGGATATAATTTTTATATCTGGTGAAGATATATTAGTATAGGAAAATAGCGTCATAAGTGGCTGGGGGAGGTGGATTTAGTCTCAGGCCTAGCCCAGGGGACCGAGTTTAAAAGTAATTCATTTACTGACTCTAGAATTACCACTTTCGTCACTGTGAAGTGACGTCACTAAGCGACCGTCAACGGACCCACGTGACTTCATCTCAACCAACGGGAGATAATAACCTTTTGGATTCCTCCAACTTTAAAACCGACATTTATTTTAAATATATTTTGAAACCTACATTCACTTGTTGTTGTACTATATAGCTGAGTGTATTCTTTTGTTATTTTATTGTACTGTATTTTTCATTTGACCCATGTATATGTCACTGGTTTTGGAGGCATTGGCGAGAGGGTGATAAATAAGCTAGAAATCACACATAATAATCATTTAAAATACGTATTACTATGTATTTTGAAAAAGAAAAGGCGGGGGTAATATTAGAGAAGGCGGTGGCTGGGCCACGATGGCGAACGATAGGTCAGAATACTTCGTGGGCGTGGAACAGTGATAGATTGCCTTTGACTAAGTTTTAGATATAAGACCAAAACAGTTCGAAGTCGGCAGAGGGTCACAAAAATTTTGAAGCGTCGACACACTTTCTCAGTTCTCCTATATGGCAGTGAAGGCTGGACAATCTCCTCTCAGATGAAGAGGAGACTAGATAATGTAATTTTTATATTTCATATGGCTGACACGAGCTCCTACAGTTTGGAAAGAAATTGGGGCGACAAGACATTCGGACCACCCTGTAATATCGGTCTTCCCATACGGCAGTGAATGCTGGACAATCTCCGCAAAGATGAAGAAGAAACTTGAAGCAACAGAAATGTGGTTCTACAGATTATCATAGACAGAACATACGAACAACGACGAAGTTTTAGAGAAAATAGAAACAAAAGGACACTTATACTTAACATCAAGAAGAGACAGTTAAATTTCTTGGGCACTTAATGAGGAAAGAGGGATTGGAAAATCTGATATCAATCTAGAGTTATCTTCAATTCTGGCAAAACTGTTCACCCACTACCTGAAGGAGACATTCTTCCCAAATCCATGGAAAGTGTCAACTGTGTATCCTGTTTTTAAGAATATGGGTGAACGATCATGCTTATCACAATATCAACCCATTAGCCTCCTTAGTGCCATCAGCAAACTTTCCGAATCTATAATCATCAAGAATATTCTTGAACACCTCAACCAAAACAACCTACTAAGTGATAACCAGTATGGATTTCGCCCTGCTAGTTGCTCAGATGTTGTCTTAACTGTCAATTTTCACAGAATCAGCAAGACACTGAACAATAAACTCTTCAAGAGGACCATTACCCTGAATATGTCGAAAGCATTTCACAAGGTGGGTCATTGCAGGTAGCTGCATAAACTCTCCATTTGTGAAATCACTGGAAGGGCTCTCTCAGCTGTCAAGTCCTTCCTGCCAGATTGTTGCCTGAGTGACATTGTTAACGACCAGTTGTCCGATGCCCATAACCCACCATTCCACATGGTTCTCTCCCCTGTTCTACTCTCTTTCTTCTCTATATTAATGATCAACCTAAGAGCATACTCTCATCTTTAGTGATTATTTATGTGGATGCGACAACCATTTATAGGTGCACCAGAACCAGGCAGATCATCTCGCTTCTGACTCTGTCCAGGTGGCTCACTGGGGAAACGATTGGCTTGTAAAATTCAATACGATCAACACCAATCTAGTAACGTTCCACCACCGCCGAGCAGACACGGAACTTTCACTTATCACGATGGATAGGACTTCTTTCAAAGAGACTCCTTGTCTTGAACGTCTAAACTGTCCTTGGACCTCAGGTGAAACCCATATATCAAACCTATTGATAAAGATGCTAGCAAAATGCTTGCTTTGTACCGCTCCAGTAAGTATGTGAATACTCCCGCTACACCCTATCTTTCCAAGAGCCAGATCAAACCAAAAACGGAGTATTACTGCGGACATATCTGGACTGGAGCTGCTCAGTACTTACTTGCCTGTCTTAATAGAGTGCAAAAGTGTCAACGCGGCCTTGTGTGTGATGAAACATCGCGAGCCTCTCGCTGCTCTATCGCTATTTCCATGGTATGCATTCTGATGAGCTACATTCCTTAGCCTCATTACGCTTGACACTGTACCAGTTGGGACTCACCATGCCACGTAAACGAGGGTGAATCATCCCTATTCACTTTGTATTATTATAGTAAGAACTAAGTTCCATTCGGTTAAACTTCTTCACAAGAACTACTGCTTTGTGGAACAGACTTTCAGCGAGTTGACTTCTTCAAGTCTCGGGTTAACCGTTATTTTTCCGGCACAACTTCTTGCCTTTGCTTACGCTCATAAAACACCACTTAGTAAACATCTACCTTGTGTGGTTCTTGGGCCTTGTATTGGGTGAAGATTAGTATATATATATATATATAAAACAGCCGTGGGCTCAGTGAACAGCGGGTACTACCGACCACACACACACACACACACGCGCGCGCACAAATAAACTATGAACTGTGAACTTTTACGAAGAAAATCTTGTTTTAATAATAAATAACTAAAATAAAAAAAATGAATAAAAATTTGTGTTGGTTTGTCACAGAGTTAACGGAAAGTTGTTTCAAAATAACCACGCACCTTTATGCAAATAGACTAAAACAAAATAAATTATGTAACAGCTCGGCTTTGAACAATTCTATTTGGTGTTCATGTAACATGTGTTATAAGGAGTGACACGCTACAAGTTGTATAACATAACTAGCGAAATCGACATATTGGAATACTGATTGTTACGTTTTCACTGATGTGCATCACATTAACTGAATGTATGTTTTATTATGCTGCATCATATTTCTTTCATTTGACCCGGGAATATGTCGCTGGTTTTGGTGACATAAAGAGAGATTGAGGAATAAAATAGAAGTCACACATGATAATAATTTAAAATAGATATTACTATGCAGTTTGAAAAAGAAAAACGGGTAATGTTACAGAATGTGAAGGATGGGTCAGGACGGCGAGTGATTGGTCAGAATACCTTGTGAGCGTGGAATTCTGGCAGTAATGGATTGCCTTTGTCTAAGTTTTAGATATAAAACCAAAATTCAATTTTCCGTACCCAGATTCCTTAGAGAGGGTAAGGCCACACGTGGCAGAATTCTAAGTCAAAGAGTGGGTATGCGTTCCTTGAAGTTTTACCTCCCACAACCTCTTAGAATCTGTACTACTATGTCTGTCCCTCTCGTATAATAAAATGAAGAAAATTAAACTGTCTTTCGTTAATACAGTCTATGACGTGGTTCGAGGGTCTTAAGGACTGAAGCTAGTGGCGACTCACGGAAGGCAACAAATAATATATTGGAAAGGGGAGAGGACAATATAGAATATGGGAAATAAAAATAAAATTGAAGAATTATGCAGAAAAAATCAATGTTGTAGATGTGTTTATTTCAAATTGAAATAGTATATATATATATATATATATATATATATATATGAAATAATATCACCTACCTTCCCCCAGAACATACCACGTGAATCCGGGAATAAATAACCAAATTTTTGGGGAAAATATGCTTCGTGATTTCACGTGACGTTATTTTCATCTTCCATTCTCTTGTGAACGTGCAATGGGCCTTTCCCAGTTTATGTGCACACTGACGTTAACGAGGATTAAAATACAACGTGGGGTGATTGGTTTAGTTTATGTTTACGGATGCAAGAAGATATAAATTGAATGCAAGAATTGCAGATGAAAGCTTCAAACTACGAAGAAAAATGTCGATGTAAAACTTTCTATTGAAAATTAAAACAATATCGACTATAAGGACAAATATTGATTGATTGATTGATTCGTTTTCTACGGCTTATCAAACCTTTGCAGATTATTTAAAGCCAGATTTTTTAAAAAATAATAATGATTTAAAGATTACTAATTAACCCATAGCTGGTGGGGGATAGAAGTGGATCCAATCTTTTCCCAAGGCTAATTGCGCGTAAGTGAATATTACGAACCAAACGGGAATTGGAACTCGGTTCTCCGATTAACAAACCGAACCATTATACCACCCGCACATCCCATCTTACAGCAACTGGTATTCCTAAGCGGTCACCCATCTAGGTACTGAACAAGCTCGGCGTTGCTTAACTTCGTTGATCGTACAGGAACCGGTGATAATAAATATTAGTTTAGACACGTAATGGAAGAGGACACAATTAAAATGCAATAGATAAAAAATAAAATTGCAGAATTATAAAGATAAATTAATATTGTAAAAGTGTTTATTGAAAATTAAAACAGTATAAAGGAAAAGGTTGGAGATAGGCGAAAAGAAAAGGCAAGTAGTTTTTTTTTTTTTTTGTTTTGTTTTAGATGGGAGTAAATCTAATATGATTGGGTATTTTTGCAACTGCAACATCTGAGATAAAATTGTTCGTGTTCGCACTAACCAATATTTTTTCTATGGCATGAAAGTGACGAGATATCATGTGAAAATATCTAGCAACAGAATCGAATGTAACGAGGTGGGTTCATGTTATTAAACAATCTCAACTGGAAATCGTACTTGACTAAGCTGATTGCCTTTTGCATGCTCGGTAACCGTTCATTTTTATATGGGATTGCACTCTTGTTATTAATTATACATTGCTGAATTAGTGGCTAAACTCGGGAATAAGAATGGACCCTGGAGTAGCTATTTAAGCAAGCAAAGGACTCGTGCTGCTTAATCTAAATATAAACAGACAGGATTTAGTAGATCAAATTAAATGAAGCTATCCTCATGGACCGCCAGGTATCTTTTCAGACCCAAATTGTACTTACAAATTTTGCTACACATTACATATATATGTATATATTATCATTTTGTTCATGAAGAAAGGCTATCAAGATCATGTGTAAGAGTATTGTCAAGAGATTTAAGGTATCCGACAAAATAACTGGATATTAATTTCAGTATACATGGTGCGATGAGTAAATTGTCGCTATTTTATATTTTTAACTGTTGTTTGCTTTTGATTTTGTCGGCTGCACAGCATAGTCGAGTCAGTTGGTCTGTGAGAAAAATCACACCATGACGTAATTCACTCCGCCAGAAATTTGGAAACGTCATGCTGTACTGTTTGGCATTCGTGCCGGAAGCTCCAATACAAACATTTCAGAGTGTTTTGGTGTCAATCTGAAGACAGTACGAAAGATTCGGAAAGAGTTTGATGAGTCTAATAGTGATTACGAAGGTACGACGGCTCGAAAAACTCACTCTTATCGTTCTGAATCTGTTGATGAGGGCCTCAGACTCAATACCGAGGCCTACATCAAGTACCTTGAGGAGGTCGTATTGCCCTGGGTCAAGAAAGTGGCTGGTGAAAGACCCTATGTCTGGCAACAAGACTCTGCACCATGCTACATAAGCAGGAGAACCCAGCCAGGCAATTTCTGCAACTACACCACTCCTTACATCTGGCCACCTAACTGCAACCCCTTTGATTATTATGTGCAGTTGAACGAGAGACTTACAAATCTCCTTGTAACACCAAAGATGAACTGAGGGCGAGGATTAAGGCAACATTCACCAACTTAAACAAGGAGACCGTCCAGAAGAGCTTCAGGAGATTCAGAAGTCGTTTAGTGTCGGTGGTTGAAACCAATGGCGATTTTATCGAATAAATTTACTCTATAGTATTTCAAGATATATTTGTGTAATTTTGGTAAATATGCCTGTTAAAATGAAATATCAGTGTTATTTTAATTTTTACGTAATTTAGATGACAATTCATCTGCCGTACCCTATATATATATATATATATATATATATATATATATATATATATGACCCAGGCGTTCTATATATACTATTCAGTACCGAATAATCGGAAGAAATAAACCAGAATCAACAACAATATCTATCTATATATCTATCTACCTATCTATCTATATATATATGTGTGTGTGTGTGTGTGTGTGTGTGTGTGTGTGTGTGTGTGTGTGTGTAAAAAATCCTATATATAAAAACATATAAAAGAAAAACAATTAGATTAATAATCCACAGTTTTTTAGCATTTTTTTTTAAAGTGCTCGATACAAAGTAGAGCATAATATTATTTTTAAAATATTTTAAAATATGATTTCATCGCGTCACAGAAATTACTGTTTCGGAAGTAAAAATTGAAATTAAAATTTTTGTTCCATTTTCAAGTTATGTTGAATAACTTCAGAAAAAAAATGAATTACTTTTTTAAGCAAAGTAGTATTATATTTAAGAGTTTAAGTTGGAGGGATAATGAGATTTCAAAATTTTAAATGGGTGTTTACTATTTTGACGTGTCAGGGAACAGATCTAATCTAAGATGGAAAAGTGAAAAATGTAGGTTAAAGATTTTGGTGTTGGTCCATGCTTTCTGATTTCTGAAACGGGCTTTCGTGTCTGAGGCATGTCATCCTGTCTACCTTTTTTAGAACATATATAAGATACATTAAAATACAAGGAGTTATTTGAATCAAATCACGAGTTAATTTTGACATTTTTATTTATTTTTTATTTATTTTTTCCAAATACATTGGAGCTTTCTTAAAGGGGTTTCAAATATGATTAAATCATATTTTATATATTTATATTTTTAATTATAAAGACCTAAAATGCCATATTTATTATTTAATGGGACATTAGATATGACATTGTTAAAATTAAAATTTAGTAATTAGGTACACATATTTTTAATGTAATCAAATAATAGATATATAATTATTAAAGTTTTATTAATTATGTTTTAAAGTGTACATAATGCAATGCCTACAAAAGACAGTTATTTCTTTTCGTTGATTTAATAAATCTTTATTTTTAAGAAACCTAATAACATATAAATTTTCATATAGTCACAAGAGACATGGGTCATTTAAAGATCTACAGGTTCTCGTTTTTTTTTATAATTTCCATTTTACTGTAAGCGTTTTGTTTCTTTCTTTTAAATGCCAAAAATATTTGGATAGGGATGTTTGGTTATGATATTCATTGTTTGTGAAGGAAGACGGGCTTGACCGCTCAGCCATGTAAGACGTCCGGTCAATCAAAATCCGAATAATCAGTAAGTACCTGACTCCACATGCTATCCTCCACCTTTACAAGAGGCAGTTCAGGCCTAAAATGGACGCACTGTCGTCATATTTGGGAGGGAGCTCACTTTTCAGTTTCGATAGAGTCCAAAAGCGTCTCCGATTGATAAATTATTTTCCACCCTCCAACCTCTCTCTCACAGGCGAGATGTTGCAAACCTCTCACTGCTCTATCGCTATTTCCACGGAAAGTGCTCCGACGGACACTAGTTATATCCTTCACAGCTAGGAGCCTCCATGCCACTTACATAGTATCAAACCACTCAAATTCCCTCTGTATTCCATTGGTGAGACGTAAGTTCCATGAAGAAGATGAAACTAGAGTTACATTTTATAGAAAATTGATCGATGAATTTGCCAAAAAGAAACGAAGAACTGAACTGATTTATTAATAGTTTTTAAATATCTCATTATGTGCAGGTTTTATTATTTTCTCAGATTACTCTTGTAACCAATAACAGTCGTCATTGCAAGCCCGTCGACAGAAGGTATTACTAATGTCGGGCAGCAAGTTCAGTGAGCTATCGAGGCCGAAACGTTGCCTGTTGAGAGAAGTGCATTTTCTTATATTAAAATTAGTTTACAACACATTTACAGACGTAGAGACGGGGAGAGTAATGCTTTACTGTCCCCCTATCCGCCTTGCCGATTGACCTACATTGACTGCATACCCTGAATTATCAAGTCACACTTCACCACTGACTACACTGACACTTGAAGCCATATTCATAAAATAAACACACAATAAATAAAATATCACCCTGACTTAGAATTGGTCCAGTAAATATATTCAATAAAATAGTCAATATTTAAAGAAATACAAACACAATCTTGCTTCTGTTGAAAGCGGACTGAAAACGAGGCTATCAACACGCCATAACATGATTTAGAATTATAATATTATAAACACTAAACAAAATAACGAAAAAAAAGCAATACACTAACGCTTCCTTGACTTTCATAATCATAATATATTCCGTTTGTAAAAAAATGTCAAATAGAGGGTGAAAAGACAAAAATATATACGTACGCAGGATAACGACCGGGATCCAAGTCTGATTGAGGGCCTCGGGTAGTGCTTTGTGACCCTTGCTATCTTATTACATTTATATACGTTACAAATTAAATTAAGCGCAATTGATTGTTAATGGATAAAAAGTATGATTTTGACGTCATTCTGGGGTCTTTTTTGTTTTCGTCCAAATCCATGAATTTGTTTTGCTCATGCTAAGTCTTGAAGAAACACTATATAAAATTCACTATTTTTCATCCAGAATGTGTTAAAATTATTTAACATTTTAACAAGAAAAATCTCAAGTTGAAGTTAAAAATTGCTGCAAAACATCGTTGATTTATTTAAGATATCATGATCTATTATGACATGTTTCTCATTGTACATAATTAGGCAACAATAAAATTTGCATTTTATATGAATACTACCTTATGAGAATTCCAGATGTAGACGAGTGGGGAGCCCATATCATAGATTCGGGGTCACGAGACCGTTGCACCAGCCTCGTAAATACGGACAATTTTTCACACACTAAAGTCAAACATCCATTACATTTTTTATCATTTTACTCCAAGCAAGGTAACAAAGCCACTAAGACTGTTATTGCTTATGAGAAAATACATTATTAAGGGGAGATAACAATAAAAGAAGAGCATTAAGAAGACAGAAGATAACGACTGACATTGCATTTATTTTTTTGAAGATCAAAATTTGCCGGAAACCAGAGTTCCACGAGCGAGAAAATAAATTATCATAGAACTTATGGTTACATTTAACCATTTCAACTGTAAAATTATATGACCTTGCTGACATTCTCGTACTACACTTAAATTCAGAGTCTAGGCATATTATAGAAAATTTCATTAGAACAATTATCATGAAGATTCACCTATCGTATGGTTCACATTCCATCCACTTCTTGTCTGTTGAACAGGAGTAAAGCTTTAACTCTTGTTTCCTGCTTATTGGATTTTCGGTTCCTTATAAAGTCTACTTCAACTCTATGCTTCTAACATCTCAGCCTAAGCGCTGAAATTTGATTTACTACTTATTTATTCTTATTTCTACTCCATAGGAGTAAACAGATTTGCCCATCGTTCGATTAACACTCCTCCGAAGTCTTTTTGAACAGGAATAGAGTTTTCTCCCTTGTTTCCTGTTGAGGATTGGGTCTTAGTTGCGTTATCACATTGCTTGCGGTGAATTGATTAAAAATGAAAATAACAATATTGATGTTAAGGCGCTGGGAAGCTGAATGAAGCCGAGATGCCAGAACAGGGCTAATAACATTGCGGATTCTTCTTTGTATTTATCTACGAAAACAAACACCAAACATCACAAAAAAATACAAAAGCAGTCTGTGGTTTTAAAAAAAATATTCTTAAATATATTTTTCAACAGAATAAAAAAACGAACTCTGACTTCTGAACAGTGGAGAATGAAACGGAAAACTATCTTTCCAAAGATGGCATGGCAATCCACAGATAATAAAAAAGGAATATGTGGAGAACTATAACGGCCTACGCCTGGAAAAGACATGGCATAAAAAAATTCCGATTATTGAATTTAAAGAAAAAATACAAGCTCGGTACCTATCGCTTCATTGACAGCAAGATGATCAAATTTCAAATCTAAATTGTTTGTCCATTTAAAATACAACAGTTTGAATACAACGACAGATTTATATTCTTTTCCTGTTAACCAGGATTTGGTGGAAATTAGCTGTCGATTTTATTCAGATTGGTTGTGTACATATGTTTTCGTGTTCGTATATATATTTATATTACTCGGACTGTTATCCTCATCTTCACCGCCACAACGCTCCGGCCGTCTTCAGGTAATTACAATTTCTAACTGGACCATATGTCCTTGATGACATCTGTGTATGAATCTTTGGGACTTATAAATCTAATTTTTCTGTTGTTATTATTATCGCATTTTTTACCATAGCTTATATTGCAATTTTTCTTGTTATTCATTGCTTTTCTCTTTTCTTTGTTTTTTATGTGCCATGTCCTTTCGGGACGTAGGCGACCATGGCTCTCCACCTCCCTCTATCCCTTGCAGCTCTCAACAAGTTATTTCCCTCTGCTACCTCCCCACACCACGTTCTGTCATCCACTTGCTTAAGCCAGCTAGGTATGTCATGAGTTGTTTTCCCTTGTCTCTCTTTCCCTCTATCCACCCTGTGAGTATCAGATTCTCCAGGCCCTTCTTCCTCATTATGTGTGCCAGAAACTTCAGCTGCCTCTTCCTGATATTAAGTATAAGCCTATTCTTTGTTTGCATCCTAAGACCTCATCGTTGCTCACACGCTTGGTCTATGATATGCTTAGCACCCTTCTGTAGAACCACTCTTCCGTTGCCTCGAGTCTCTTCTTCATCTTTGAGGAAATCATCCAACATTCGCTGCCGTAAAGAAGGACAGATGTCACGTAACAGCTCAGTACTCTTTTCTTTGTTAACAAAGAAATCCTTCTGCCTCACAATACTCTGCCCAGCTTTTGGAATGCGTCCTTGGCCATCCCAATACATCTACGGATCTCAGTGTCGCACTTACCGTCCTTTGTCAAAACGCTTCCCGGATATTTAACCTTCCGCGTCTGCTTGATTCTAGTGTTCCCGACCTGCAAATCGCATTTCGAGTTCATCCTTTTACTGATTACCATGTATTCTGTAGCACTTCTTATTACTGGTTCCAATACTGTATTCATTTCTATGCTTGGTCGGCTCGGAAGATTTTTGTGGGCTAACCTAGTTCGGTGGAACTAGAACAATATACCCCGGTGGACGACATAAAGAGTTGTGAATATGGCAAAAGATGAGGATAATAGTCCGAGTAATGTAAATAATGCAAGTAATCATAATCCCTTATCTCATAGATATAGACAAATATTGTATATATATACTTTTTTTCTTTTTATTGTATATATATGTTTCTTTTTCTGTTATGATGATTTTCTCTTCCCTTAAAGGACATTTTCTTTTCCCTTTCTTTCTCTCCTAATTGTCTTTATCCTTTTACCTTTTTTATGTAAATAAACACTTTCTTTTATTGTTACACACCGTGCAGGAGTTTTTTCTTTATTCGTCCACGCCTAAAAGAGAGAGTTTGTCCGCTCTAATCTTGCTGTTTTTACTCACGTTTTGTCACAATTTTTTAACCTCAACCCTTTGATGCGAAGAAGCCGAGACAAATTTCCCTGCATCTTGCTCAAAATATTTCTCTGAGCGCCTAAAAAGTTCTTTAAGCGAGAGGAATTTTGTTAAGATTTAGAAACACTCACAGTTCTTGTAGAGTAGGAAAATTGTTGGTAGATATAGGAATCTTGCAGTTCATAGGTCGACGACGGAAGTCCAGTGGGCAAGACAGAAAGAGAGGTGAAGGGATGCAGCTTTCACTTGGTCGAAAAGTATGTGGCACCCAATGAGGATCGAACTCACTACTCATTCGTAATTGTGTTAGCGAGGCAAGCTTGATAACCATTACACTGCCTCAAGGTGCCTTCACTTGGTCTTGAATTGTGAGCCGACGTTAATTCTCGACAGCTCCTTAGTAGGTAGTTCTTCTTTGGTTGAAAGTGGTTCTGAAGTTCACTGGTGCTTTCTATCGTCGACCTTACAGACGGTAGGCCGAATTCTCACTGCCTAATAGGCGAAGATTCTCCAAATTTATGGAGATTTGGGAGGCTCTGAAGGATCGGGGACTTTCCCCCTAAAATCGTTATACAAATTTCCTGGCCCCTCCATTGGTCAGAAAACAAATTCTTATCTCTAATAAGAATCAAAGCTTTGGGAGCCGGTTTTGCAAGTAATGAAAACAGGTTGGAGTGAACAAGCTGTGAGGTGTCCTCTAGACTTTATGGCACCATGGAAAGAATAATGGTGGTGGAATTCATTTTTATATTTACCAGCTTTCTCTTTAGTCAGAAAATATATTCTTATCTCTGATAAGAATCAAGGCTTTGGGAGCCGGTTTTGAAAATAAAAAGAGGTTGGAGTGAGGATAGAAAAAATAGCGAGAATGTAAATTTGTAAAATATTGTTCTCAAATGAAATTCCAACATTTTTCCCCTCAAACAAATATGCAATAAACTTCAGTTTGTTGCAGAAACAAAATCCCATTTTCCACCCACAAGATAGCTAGTATGGAGTAAGATATGGATGAACTAATCTAATTAAAACCAATCCCACCTGGGAAAAATAAAAAATAACGATGTTATTCTAATACTAAAGTTATTTTTAAGAGTAAATATAATGAATCACACATTTGAAGCCCAAAGTCCTACGAGTTCGTGAGCCTAAAATGAGGAAATTGAAAAACTTTTTTAGGGGATTTACTGACAACACGTAAGTTTTAATATAAGTAAATCTAACCTATCACACCAGAGAAAGGAATAGACAAATCGAGTGTAAGTTTACAATTAAACTAACAACATATTTATAGGCCAAAGTTCTTTGACTTCGTGGGCATAAATACAAATTTCAAATGTATTTGCTCGTTGAAGTAAATGTTAAAATTTTGATTTATAGCTCAATCCTTTGATGCGGGAAAGCCGGCACAATTTTCCCTGCAAGATCTAAAAATATTTTTACAAAAGTTTTGAAAAGCTTAAAAGACATAATTCCAATTATTACAGAATAGTTTCCGAAAAGTTCAATAAAACTATTTAATTGATAATTTAGAATTTAAAGAATTAACGTCATTTTTTTCTTTTTTCATTTTTATGATTTTATGTCCTTACGCAACCCCAAAACATATATCCACACACACTTTACACTTAGCGACCCATCTCTCTTTCCCATCTCTCTAATGATATATGCGAACTCCCTCCCTCTTTAAATATGTAATATATCGCTGACTGCAAAAACATTTAGGTCAAGCAGACTGTCGACCACAGCAACAGGCCTTGGACCGTAGCTAAAAATAGATTCTCACACACGTGCAGACTCACGTGACCAAGTACAAACGTTGAGCGGGAAAATACCGACAGAAGCCAGTTAAGTGACAAAACTCGAAGGAGTCGCGTCATCCATTAAGTCCTCATACAAATTGATCCTCGGAACTGAAGAGAAGGAAGGCCATCCCCAGCTCATACAAACTAATCTAGTTTGTTAACAAAGCTCGAAGGAGTCGGACCAGCCGATAAATTGTTATGCGGATGGATTCTCTGAACTGAAGAGAAAGAATGATATGTCCAACTCAACATAAATTCCAAGCACAGAATCAAGTGGTAACGAGTCTTGTGCGAATAATTCCTCTTTTACTTGTTATAGTCAAGTAAGAGAGATCACCCGATAAAAGATGAATTCCATATCAAATCAACACACTATGCTGCTTACATTAAATAATGCATAGGTGAATGACGAAACGTGACAGTCACCTAAGAAAGTTATATGTGACACACTCAATTGGACGAAGGATCTGAACAATGAATTCTGCACTGATGAATATGACTCATACAGCACCGAATCTCCGCAACCGATTAACGAATGCTACATTGAAAAAAGAAAAAAAATAGATTAAAAGATATTGCTACTCGAGCTAACAAACTGAGTTGAAAGTAAAAGGGACAAACAGAAAAAGAGAAAAAAGCCAACGAGAAAACCTTTTTTTTTTTTCAGAAGAAAGATTGGAACTAAGTTTCAAATTTTAACTTCAGCATGCCTAAATGTTTTCATGAATTGTATAGTTATAATTAAATCTTGTTAATTTGTATATTGCGTTTTGTCGTTTGTTACTGTTGGTTATCGTTTAGAATCTGTGTATTTAACCCTGCAAAGAATCCGTGCATTATGGAGTGGTAAACTAAACATGGCGTCTTCTAGACAGTGAGTTTTTTTTTGGGGGGGAGGGGTATCTTTTCTTTTTAAGCTTTGTCTTGCGATAATTGTACATAACACCAATTGTCTCTTCTTACTGGTTTATATGAAAACTTTGCTTAGATACCTTTCAAAAAGGAACACGAAGCATTTATCTTTTTTTATTATTTTATTGTTGGCAAAAACGCGACACGTTGGGTGAAAAATATTAAATATTTGTTTTCGAGGCAATAATTGTTTTTTTTTTTTTTTTTTTTTTTTTTAAACCGGAACAATGTACAATCCTCCGACTCAGAAATCATTTTTTGTCATTTGGTGTTTGACTGTCTTGGTGTTTCTTTTTTTCTTCGTTCTACAAGGTTAATGTTCATGTTAGTTATAAGCAAAACTATTTGGAGAATTCAAATACTCTATTTCTTTTCCTAAAACAGGATCCCCAATTGCCAAAAATTTGTTCTGAATCGTAAAATAATTAATGCCATAAAATCAAACATTATTTAATCAGAAAAGCTTTTAATTGCTTATATGAAGTTTTATTTTTTTTAATATTCTATCTTACTTTATAAAAGTTAAGTGATATAGTTATTAAGTAAAATTTACTAAACATAAATGAAAAGCTTAATACAATTCATCGACCCCCAATATTTTTAAAAGAATTTTGAAAATTTGTTTGTGTTTAAACGTGTTGATTTTTGTAAATAGAGACGTCCATACAAATTATCAAAAAATAAGAGCGATAACTATAGTAAATTTAAAGCCAAAGTACTTAAATTCCATAAAAATTTACGGAGAATATTTTCCTAAATTTTGAAGATTACTGGGTAGTTAAAAGTATATAAAAGACGCTCACGTTATATTCCTTTAATTTTACAGATATCACCTATAAAAAAAGATAAATTTTTGTCTGTCATTAAAAAGTGTCAACCTGTTAACACCAGTGACAGCCGTGTTAAAAATACATTTCTGCAATATTTTAAACTTAAATTAAGTAATATTTGTTTCAAATCAGATTAATTAAACTTTAAATCAGCTAATATTCCTTAAATAAAGGTTCAGAAAAGTATATTATTTTTTAAAGATTTTTTAATATTACCATGACGAAAGGTTAAATGGCGT
Organism: Acanthosepion pharaonis; assembly: GCA_903632075.3. Taxonomy (NCBI): domain Eukaryota; kingdom Metazoa; phylum Mollusca; class Cephalopoda; order Sepiida; family Sepiidae; genus Acanthosepion; species Acanthosepion pharaonis. The sequence continues at coordinate 407,715 of CAHIKZ030002020.1, forward strand.
TAGAAGCAGAGATGTTATAGATTCCAAAACAAAAACTCCTTCCAGTCAATTTAAATTAGTTTTGAAATACATCAAGGTATTATGCTTATTGGAAATATTAAATTGAATCTAATAGATTGAAATTAAAACTAAAATAAAAGCTACAAGAAAGATTTTTCATTTTTTTAATTCACTTAAACAGTGGAGATACCTATTTTAAATGGTTGCCTATCTTAAATGATTTGTAACTTATATTTATTTAAGAAACCAAAATATAGAAAGATGTAAAGAGGGCAAAACAAATTTGTTTCTCGGTCTTGGAATCCGTTAAATTCTTTAAATTTTGAATGGATACGCTGTCTCTTCTTGACATTGGAGCACCACAAATTAATATTAACGTTGGTTTAAAAAGTGGAATGCTTGTGAATCTTGATTAACCAATGAAAATCAAACGACACAAAAATAAAATACTAGATTTTTTCTTTTTCTCTATATTTCAGTCTCTGATGAATACTTAATAAAAGTGAAACGTGTTTAGAATGATAAACATTTCCTATTTGTTCTTTATCTTATCATTGACGGATTCTGAACCACATTTGATCTCAACTTACAGTAGTGAGTTGAAAATATGGAATAAAACGTGACAAAATGAAGACCAGTTAAGAAAACCAGTTATAGTTTTATCATATTCTGTTATTTAACTCCATCAGAAAGTTTTTCTTTTTTAAGGAATAATGTTGAGGTGTTTCGATTTTTATGTTATATGTTGTTTTGTTTTCATTGGTTGGACCACTAGAAATCATGCGTTCATTTTATGGTGTTATGAATTTTGTTGTGTGGGCGTCACGTGTTTACCTCAAATGTTTTTACTGTTCATGTGAGATATAAAAAAAAAACACTTGGCCTGATTAATTTTTTTATACATGATGAAGAATAAAATTTAAGTCAAGATTAAGTCATGAAGTTTTAACAGAGCTATATAACTTGAAAAGAATAAAACAATTAGAAATTTTTCAAGATTCTTAATTTAACCCAATTTCTGGTATTAGAATGAGGAACGAAAGCTTGTTTATTAATTTGATGTTCTTTAAGGCAATATTTATTTTATGAAGATAGCACAAGGCTATATGACCTTAAAAATAGGGAATTAAAAACACTTATGATGTTCTTATTTGTAAGTTTGGACTGAAATTTTTCAGCTCAGCTGATATATATAACACACACACAAGTTTGGGTAAATTTCAATTTTAAACATTTTCTTGAATTTCATTGGTTGTTAAATATAAAATAAGCTTCGAGAAATTTCCATAACAAAACAATCAAAATTTGTGCAAAAGTAGGCTCAGCCGACGTAAAAAAATCTTTCTCAAATTCATTCTAAATTTTAATGTTTCATGAAATCCTATTGGCTAAAAAAATAAAGAATACATTTGCCCACGCATTTCTTGGAAAAATTCGCAACAGCTACCAAGCCCTGTTGAGTCGATTTGGTTGTTAAAAAACACTATAAATAGAAATAGCAAACGAATTTTCGTTGCATTTGAGATTCACACACACGAAAGATACTCACGGGAATTATGTCAAATAGCCGCCAAACAAAAAAATTTTCTTATGAGAGATTAGAAAAATTTACACCACAAACTTTTTCACTTAATATCTTGAATAGAAAAATCTTTTGTCTAAGTTAAATTCAACCTTTTTAATCAAAGGCAGACAACTTTTTAGACATTGAACATTTCCGAAACAGCAAAGAACTTTTCCTCTAAAACATACTTTTGCACATATCATTAAAAACAAAGAAATTGTAAATTGTGTATATAAAATTTAATTTGTTGTTTCAAACATAGATTTTTGTCGTGATTGAATATCGTTACCATTTGGCCATTTCTTATAATTTATGTTTGTGGATATTGCATATTTTATTTGCAGCACAATCTTAAATATTCACGTAGCCTTCCTAAATCCACTACATAAATTACTCGATATTAGCAACCGTATAGGCACGTGCTGGCGTGCAAACACAGGTAAATGAATAATTACCAAATTTCACCAAGAAGTGTAGACATAGTGCACGATGTGGTTAGACAAAGCTAACAAATACATATTAATATACATATACCTACGTTTGGTGTGCAACGTAAGTTTCGTTGGTTAGCCAACTCGTCGGGCACTAGATATAGCTTAGTTTATTTAAAAAAAAATATACAAATGTTCATGAGAAGGACGCTGATTCATAGTTCAAAATTAAAACAGTACAAAAGCAATACTGGGGTTTAAGTGCAGAAAAAAAAAAGAAATTAAAGCACATTTAAAATTTGAATGGGGGGACGCATCTTGGAAAGTGACGTTTGAATTATTAAAGGGAGTTAATCGGAGTATGCCCTAAAATGAAGGCGAACAGAAAATTAAATTTAGACGAAAAGTAAATTATCTAGGAGTACAATATTTTAAGAGAAAAATCTATGTATACAACTAGACATAAACTCATTCCACTTATTAAGTAGATTAAAATTGTTAATATTTTATAAGATGAATTTCTTTTCAAGTTGTCTTAAATCACTTCAGACTAATGCTTTCTGCTGATGAAGTGGAAAGATTATATTGAATCAATTCCTAAATCCACATCTAAGAAAGTTGGTTCACTGTGTCATGCTAGACATTTTTTCTCTCAAGAATATATCTTACATATTTATAAATACTTGCTTTGAATGGATTGCTGCCAAATTTGTTTTGGTGCTCCTGCTATATATAGATTCTTGATAAAATCCCAAGAATATGCAATGATGTCCTAACCTGGCATCTCTCCCTCAGTCACTTTCCCATCACCATAACATAACTTCCCTGTGCCTTTTCTATAAATATTTTCATAGTACAAACTTTCCTCAGTGGATATATGAGAACTAATTGGAACTACGTAGACACTTTGAGGTTTTATGGTGGTGGGTGTATTAAGAATGGTAACAAAGAATGTGTTGTTTTGGTGTAAGGAATACTGTGGTATGTTTGGATTAGTAATCGTGTCTACCTCAGTTTAAGAGAGATTGAAGACCAGAGTTTCCCCTCCCTCCTCCTTTGGCCTTGTGTCGCATTTTTGTATAACAAAATAAATATTATTTTCCTCTATGGTACCTATACTTAACAAATTTAAGCGCCGTACTAAATAACCAGCAAGGTATCATCTTTTTACAGTTGAAATGGCTAGATATAACTAAGTTCTATGATAACAATTTCTTCACTCACATTTCTCACTCATTGAACTCTCTCTTGGCTTCTTGCTTTCTGGTCAACTTTGATCTTATAAACTTTAAATGGATTTTCAATTATAATCTTCTATCTTAATTTCTGTTCATTTATTGTTCTCTCTCCTTAATGTTTTCTTTTTCTCATATTCTCTCACACTCAGTAACAGTCTTAGTAGCTTTGTTTCCTTGCTTAAAGTGAAATGATAAAAAAAAAAAATGAATGGGTGTTTGACTAGTGTGAAAAATTATAAATTTATTTACAGGACTGGTTTTATGATTACAGGACTGTTTTATAACCCCTGAATCTATGACATGCCCCTCCACTACCTCTTCAACATCTCAATTTTCATAAGGTAGTTTTCATATAAAATACAAATTTATTGTAACCTAATTATGTACAATAATGGATCATATGCACTGTAGGTGAACAATTCAACACTCAGTAACCCTTTGTGTTGTAGTGGCTTTATTGCCTTGCTTTGGGTGAAATGATTAAAAAAAAATAAAAATACAATAGCAATTTCTAATGTTAAATAACAAAAACACAGAGATGATATTAAAATACAGCTGAAATATACTAAGTCAAAATGAATGTATTAATGACAACACCTGAATAATTTTAATCTAATTTTGTCTTTGGTACCTTATGTTAATCTTGATCTCCTGTCAAAATTATCTCCAATGTTTTGGCATGTAAGAAGTTTGTGATAGCCTTTACACAGTTTGGAAAACTTCAGGTGGTAACAATTTCCTTTGGAATTGTATCATACCACAACCAATGACATGGTATAGAATAAGTACAGAAATCACTTTTCAATTCAGTTGGGCTGTATTCTTTTCTAAAGCAAATCATATCCCTGTTCTTATCAAATTTCTTCAGTTTTTATATCATTCCAAATAAACAACTTGGATACAGCGGATTAATAAACACATTAAAATATTTTCCCCTTTTAATATAAACAGAATATAAATTTCATTAAGGAAAAGGGAGCTGAACTATTTAATGACCTTCTTAAATTTGGGGTCAATTCAGATAAAGTTGAAATGATTTAATTTCTTTTTATGTAATTGTCTTTTACAGAAAAATTGGATTTATAGTAGTGTTAGATTTTTGTACTGTCAATGTTGTGACACAATCAATTTCATTATTCAATTAAATTAGTTCAATTCTTTAGCTTCAACATAATTGATCTAAAAAGAATTGCCAAACATTAGATTTAGGAAATGTTTTAGAGCTATTTCCAATTGGGCAGATGGGAAAGCGATAATTCATAATTATCACCTTTTAAATGAAAAAGGAAAAATAAAAAAACAATTTGATAAATATTTTATTAAGGGTGTTTAATAATTTCTTTGAGCATTTTGCAAAGGCAAGGAATACTTCAGAATGTTGGTAAGAAAAATATTTTCATAAGAAGATACCACCACCAGACCATTCCATTCTCTGGAAAAAATAAAAATAAAATAAATTGAAGAACATCACACTTTTCATAGTGAAAAAGACTCCTCCCCCACCTGTCTCTTAAAATCCAAATAAATTAATAAGTATGAATTGCAAGGGATTTTAATAAGATGAAATATTTAAAAAGAACATAATACTTGATCCTTTAATTTGCTTTATATTTGTAGGATGAGAAATAAATTTGAAACTTTTTTTGAATTTTGCCAATAAACAGAATTTTCTAATACAACAGGCTGAATTCTATCTGAAGTCTTGCAGCAGAGAAACCAAGAAAATACGCGTCTGTTACCATATTTGATGGCATATAAGGTGAACATTTATTTATTTATTTATTTTTTTTTACTAAAAATATTTTTTTAAAATCCCCTTTATCTTATATGTCACAATGTAAATTTAAAATACAAATAGATTTAAAAAAACAAAAATTAGCTATTAGCAACTCCTACTAGCTTAGTTTTAGAAAACTTTAATATAATAATTGTCATTATTTTCTTTTTATTATGTAGAAAAAGTGTTATCATTGATAATATTCATTATATTTTTAATCACGTTGAATATTATTACTTTGTATTTAATTCAATTAAAATTATAAGCAATAAATTCAAATAATATATTTGTAAAATATATTTGTTTCATTAAAAAAAAATTATTTATAAATCCTGGTTCATTGACATAAATATAATCAGAATTTCATAAAATAATTATTCCACTAGGCTATTTACAAGACACAGATTGTACAGATCATATAAAGGAACATTTTTGGCTGAATTTCACTCGTTCAGATATAACAACAGCAAAAAATAAAAGCTACACTGTGAAAAATACAATCAAATGTAATAAACTATGCTAAAGAGCATGGAAATAGAGCAGATGCCAAATATTTTGGCCCTTTGCCTACAGACAAAAAAATGATACATTATTTGCAGTTGCAGGAAAATAACCTACGGGCACTGAAGAGAGGAAACAGTAACATTCACCACCCAGCCCCACACAGGCCTGAAATTGAAGAGGAAATGAAAATGGGGGTTGTATATGAAAGGAGTACAGGCAGAATCGTTTAATTTTACTATGAAAATGATAAGGAACAAGGTTAGAAGATCAGCAAATGAAAAGGGCATTCAAAACTTTATAGGAACAGAAGGAAAATGTTATTGTTTTTGAAATGGGAAAGTTTGTCATTTGCATGCAAAAACATAAATTGTGCAGAGAATGCCAGCTGACAATAATTGACAAAATAGTAAAGTTTCATAAATTTGTTATATACATGCTTAAAAAAGAATTCCTTTGAACTAGGCCAGATAGAAAAATATTTTAATTTTTTACAAAACTAATGTTTGAGTTTCTATCAAACAAAACTCTTTATTATTATATAACCCAAGACTATTACAAAAAAAACCAAAAAACAAGACCCATTATACAGTCATTATTGCAATTTTGCAATAAAAAAAAAAAAATTTTTTTTTTTGATTAAAAAGAAAAAAAATACACTCAAAAAATATTTTAAAAAAAGGTGTTCATGTTCATCCAAAATTTTTTGGATGGAAGAAGCTGGTTAACAGTTATGGCTATGGGTTGTTGGGAAAGATGTCATGGTGGACTATTATATGATCTTTCTTTCTCACCTGGTTTGTTTTCAGTTTTGAGTGCACTTTTTTGAATCCATTAAAAAGAAAGAGCCAAAAAAACAGAGATATTTAGTTATATTTTGGACTAACAAAGTTTTGCAAATATTTGAATGTGTCTTTGAATAGACCAATCAAGCAAAACATGAAGGAAAAATGGAATATGTGTATGGCAATGTCTGATCATGACCTGAAAACTTACAGGAAGAAAAAAAACCCAGCAAAAAAAAAAAATGTGAATGGGTGAAAAAAGCTTGGGAGAATATTAGACCAGAAATTGTTCTGAAATTTTTAAAAAATGTGGCATTAGCAATGCTCTCATAGGAATGGAAGATGACGCATTATTTAATGACAGTGATAGCAAATAAAAAAAAATGAGTATATATTTTTAACAAAAAACAACGATTTTTTATGGAATGAACATGAATAAAATTTTAAAGGTGGTAACTCTACTGTTTTGCTCAATTGTAATAATTGCTTGATTTTTTATTTTGTTTCACTTTTTTTGGATATAATTAATTTTTTCATAATTTATGTTGTTTTTTCTTCCTATTATTTTTTCATTTAATTGTAATAAAAGCTTGCTTAGCCAAAATAATACCTCATAAATATAGTCAAGGATGTACTATAAACTAAAACTTTTTTTTATTAATTACTGGAAAAATGATTTGCCCTGAAATTGGGGTGTGTCTTTATAATATGCCATCAAAGAAACATTTTTAAAATTCTTAACATTCAACAAAAATTTTTTATTTTTTTATTGATTTAGATGATTTTTTTGTTCACCAATTTAAACAATGACAAATGTTGACATTATATTTTGTATGAAACATTGATAAATGTTTTTTTCATAAAATGCCAAGGTGTCATTGTGTGAGACTCGCTTTGGCTTTCTATTAATTTTATTCTTTATTTCAAAGACCAAAACTAAGCTCTCATTTTAGATTTTATAAACTTCTTTGAAATTTTATATATTAATAATTTATAGAAAAAGATTTTTCATTTGCTAGTGAAAGGCAATAGTGTAACATTCTAGAAAGTCTGATGTAACAAAAAACAATGCATTATGCAGAAATATTGAAAATGTTAGTTTGTTAATCATGTTGGACATTATGTACAATGTTTTCTTTATAAGGAACCAAAAAGAGTTTCTCAATTAAATTTGTTTAATTCTAGAAGTGGCAATGTTCACTTCCTAGTTTTTTAACAGTGGCAGTCTAGCGGAAAATTAAGATAATATCTAATTAACAGAATAAAACAAAGTGCTAACGTTACACACATACTTTTTATGTATATATATATATATATATATATATATATATATATATATATATATATATATTGATACATGTTTCATTAAATAATATAGACAAGTGTTGTCTATTTATTTTATGTAAATTCTTTTCATATCATCTGATAAGCTAGGTACCTCCACAAAATTGCTAAAAAAAAGAGCATAGCTTGATGAAAAAGACGCCAACCTTGCCGAAAACAAAATTTTATTGTCTAAATGCTTATGTTATTATTAAGAGGAAAGACCAAAGTTTTTTTTTTAATTATTTGAAAATATTTTTCCTTCTTTTTAGAACATTCTAAATTTTGATTAAAAAACCTTGTTTCTATTTGTATCAGCGGGACTAGTAAATAACATAGACAATTTTTTTTTTTTTTTTTTTGGTATGACACACATTAATTTGAAAAATCTTGCAAAAATAAAAATAATTGTTGGATGTTAATGAAACTTTCAGGAACTATTCACAGATGATCGAAATTATTATAAAATGTTTTTTTTTTTTATTAAAGTCATGGTAGAAATATTTTTTTAAATATTTATTACCCCCCCTCCAACAACTAATTTTATGAAACCGCTAGAAATTTGATCGCATCGGGTTTAGTGATTACAATAATTAAAAGCACAAGGCTTTGAGGAATGCAAATCATGTTTTTTTTTTTTTTTAATTGGATCCCAGTACCTGAAAATCAGCTCTGAATTGTAACATACAAAACTCAATAAAACAAAGATATTATTTAATTTCAAATGCTTTTATTTGCTTTTAGTTGTTTTTATGAATATGGACAATATTTTCTGAAAGCAAAAAATTTTTTTTGATGAAAAATGAATTTTTAATACAATTATTTGTTATTTCTTTAATTATAATAGATTTTACATTTAAGTTGTTAAAATATTATAAAATTAGTTAAAAGCCGCATCGGCTTTCCTAAGTGTCCTTATGAGATAGATTTTTTTTTTTTAGCGCGTTGTAAATTGTATCATTTTGACTAATCAGAAGATCCACAGTAATTAAAAAATGTAATTTTGTGTTTATAATCGGGCTGTAATTATAAAGTACGGAAGACCAACCAGAATATAATTAAGTTGCGTTATTTGAGTTAAGCATTGTTCTCCGCTGTTAAGGCCTACTTTTTTTGAAACACGTGTGGAGAAGTTAATTTGATTTTTCAATTTCAACTGAGAAGGGTACCTACAAGTATCAGTATCATCTTATGAAATTTATATGATCTTATTTTTATATTAATCTCAGTTATGACATTTTTCCATAAATGAAATATCAAAATTAATAATAAAATGAATGCAAATACAAATAACAGTAAAATGTAATAAATGTACATAAAATTATAGTATTTTATGTACAGTTCTGATAAAATTTCATAAGAAAGGTACCTATAAATTAATTAGATACCTTTTTAGGAAATATGAAATTTAATGTCACTCTTAACAGTCTTATTTTAATTTCTTTGGAATATATTTTCCATAAAGCATCATAAACGTAAAGGTGAAAAAGTACAAAAAAAAAAAAAAAAAAAAAAAAAATTAGAGCGCTGAAAGTTTTCCTTAAAAATAACGAGGTAAATAATTTGTTCACTTAAATGTAAATTATTTCACTTTTTCTCCTTCCGTAGAACAAATTATCCTCATGGAATTCATAAATATGTCATTCATCACCTGTCAAGAGACGCGAAAGTTTATGACCTGCTTTGTTTTATTTTCAAATTACATCTTTTTCGGCCAAAGCAAAGTTAAGTTTGGTTCAAAATATTTTAAATAAACATTATAATTTCTGATTTTCTTAAAATAAGTTTTGAAAAAATGATAATTGATATTTAAGGGAATTTCAAAAGATTTCCATTTTTTTTTAAAATGGAAAAATGGTCAATTTTGCTGACTCAAAAAAAAAAAAAAACTAGATTTTTAACGAAAATTTCGGACATGCTAGGAACGATTAAAAAAAAAAAAAAAATACCCAAAAAATACTTTGATCTTTCCTCTTAATAATAACAAACATTTAGACGATAAAATTTTTTTTCGTCAAGTTTGGCGTCTTTTTTCATCATGCTATACTCTTTTTTTTAGCGATCTCGTGGAGGTACCTATGATAATTTAATAACATTATCATTAAATGAAGAAAGAAAATCACAATATTGATACATATTTTTTAACTTTATCTAAGCTTTAAAAGTTACATAAGCCATTATCAAAGATTACAATTACATTACAATATATTAAGCAATACACGGACAAAACAGTGATGATAGTCTGTTTCTGTTTACATGGAAGATTTCCAAGCAATGAAAAACTCTTGCATATAAGACGCTGGAAGCAAAATTACATTTTGCAGCTCATGATTCCTTTTAGTTTATCGTAGATGTCTTGTTTGTTGTTGTTAAGGGTGTTCAATTTTTCCTTGGTTATTTCAGTTTGCCTTTTCACAAGGCTACATTTATAATTCCAAGTGTTGATGTTATTAAGCTTTATATAAAATAGACAAGACTTGTCTATATTATTTAAAGAAACATGTATCAATGAAAAAATGCTGCCTAAATACATACACACATACACACACACATATATATATATATATATATATATATATATGCACATAAATATTAAATATAGATTACTGTAACAACTGGATAGTTTTCTTGCACAAGTCTATTAGCTATTCTGGTAATCTTCACAAGTCATACACATGATTCTTGTTTCAATCTGTTATGTATTTATCAAAAATTGGTGAAATTGTTTCTTCTTATAAATGATTACCTTGTTTTGCTGTCAATAACAAAAGCATGAAGTCTTCCTATGTGAGTTTGTTACTACGACCATGACTGATTCACATATTTATAGTAGAAATCAAATATCCAATAAAAAAAGCATTCATTGATTAACAATAACAAGTATTGTGATTATCTCAAGTAGAACATTCTGCATTTTTGGGGTTTTAATTACAAGTTTACATTGCATTAATATGAAGGCAATTTCAATGTCTAAACAGTTCTAGCATAAAAAAAAAGCTTTGTAACAATCAAAATCTCCCAACGAATAAGAAATAATATTCTACATGCTCAAAAGATAAAAAAATCAATAATCTTTATGAAAATGCAAAGCAGTTCTTAAGAAAATTTAACATTTCAGATAAAACCCATTTGTAGATTGTTTTGAATATCCATAGAAACTTTTAGCCTTTATAAAATGTTGGGTAATAAACATTAAATGATACAAAAATTATTTTTTCAACTTCAAAAAGTTCTAACACAAAAAAAAAATTATTCACAAGGAAAAATTTGACCTGCTCTCATCCTAAAAATTTAAAAAATTTCCAACTCAAATCTGAACTTACTTTTTGGGGCTCCACAAAAGCCAACCAGTCAGATGGTTGCGTAGGCAATAAGCCCATAACCTGACACTTGTACACAGCTAATGCTAAGCAGATGACATTGCCTATCAGGTAGACAATTTTCTGCAGAGGACCTTGGTAACCTTCAATCAATTTAAAGGCTGAAACAAAGAAAAATTACAGGAAATTATGATGAATACAAAGACAAGATCGTTTATATCAGTAGGATCCATTTGAAAAATACTTCATCTACTAGATTTAAAGCATAACTTAAAGACATGATAATCAGTATTCAATGAATAAGAATTATATTTTGATGCTTATTCACATCTCATCTCACCCTCCCCCCACCACCACCACCCTAAGCAAAGCAATAATACCACCAAGATGCAAGGGATTACTGGGAGGGAAAGTGAGTGACAAGACTTTAGTGAAGAGAAAGGACAATAAAAGAACAGGATTCAGAAAGAGAAAAGATGGTGATTGACAGTGAATTTAAATTCTTGAAGAACATAGGTGGCAAAAACCTGAAAGAAAATTCCACAATCAAGAAAAGAAATTATTAGAATAGAATTTACGGTTACATTTAGTTATTTCAACAGTAAAACAATGAAACCTAGTTGTCAATGTAGTCGTACAGTTATATTCATGGAGTCAAGGCACTATGGAGGAGAGATCTTCAGAACAATTGCCAGAGAAATATTTGTAGAAAGACAGAGGGAAGCCATCTTACATTGGTGGGAAAGTGACTAAAGTCGAGATGCCAGGCCAGGACCAATAACATTAACAGCTTTCTTTGGATTTTCTCGAGAATCTTGTGACATATAGCAAGAGTATCATGACAGATACAGTAGCAATGTATGGGCAAATAGTAGATTTATAAATAAGCAGGGTAGAGTCATGGGGGATCCCCACATGGTCATTCAACACAATTACATAATTTGTTAAAAATGACTGTATCAGGACAAATATTCAGCCAGAGACACTATAGCACTTGAGCTTGTGAAAAATGGCTAGCATGCCAAACCCCTCTGTAAAACACCTTTGAGATATCTAAAGTTGCAGCCTGACGCTTCTTATTCTTATCTGAAGCCTGGTTTGGCTTAGTTTGTCTTGGTTTTACAGCCTATCAACCTCAAATGGTCATTTAATGCCAAAAAAATTTTTTTTTTGTTGGTAATATATTTTTTTTTAAAATCTATTTCTGGTAATATTTTTTCTTCAGAAAAACTATTTCTGGTAAATTTTTTCCTTCAAAAAATCTATTTCTGGTAATAATTTTCTTTCAAATATGTATCACTGGTAACTTTTTTTTTTTCAAAAATGTTTAGCTGGTAATATATATTAAAAAAAAAAAAAAAATATATTGCTTATTTTTTCAAAAACGTATAGCTGGTAATATTATTTTTCAAAAACGTATAGCTGGTAATATTATTTTTCAAAAATGTATAGTTGTATGGTCAATGACCATTGAGCACAATGGGATAAACTGGTCTCCATAGCTAAACATACAGACATTTCAATAATGACATGGCATTGCTGAGAGAAGAGCTTCCTAAATTGAAGTCAGTGTCCAGGACTCAGTTGAAGGACTCTCCACTGATAGAATCAACAAACCACATATATCCATAACTAAGTGAGCCTTCATGTTGGAGGACATAGGCTCTGCTTGGTCTACTTTTTTCTTTTTAATCAGATACAGCCCAAGCAAGACAGTAAAAACACCAAAACACAAAGAATTACTGGGTATGAAGGAATTAGAAAATAAAAAAGGATTATTAAGGAGCAAGAGCAATAGAAGAGTAATCAGAAAGACAGTAGATAATCATTGAATACAACATTTCAATTTTTGAAGATTAAAGCTGACTAGAGAGCATGGAACCAGAAGAGAGTTCCACAAGCAAGAAGTGTGATAAAAGAAACTGTTAGCATAGAATTTATGTTGACATCCAGCCAACTGTAAATTGATGAGACCTTGTTGCCAATCTAGTATTGTATTTAAATTCATTAAGTCTAGGTACCATAGCAAAGAGCTCACCTGAACAACTAGCATGAAAATATTTGTAGAAAAGGCATATGGAAGCAACTTTACAGCGATGGAAAAGTGACTGAAGCCAAAATGTCAGGACTAATAATAGTGTTGATTGTTCTTGAGACTTTATCATGAATCTCCAAATATGTAGCAGGAACACCAGACCATATATGGTAGCAATATTCTAAGCAATAGTAGGTAGACTTATAGATGTGTAGGATAGACTCTGGAGAGAAAAATTGCCTAGCATAACACAATGAAACAACACACCAAAGAAACACTATACATGAATGAATATCTCTCTGGCTTTCAACCAGATGTTTGGAGGGAACTGGTCAGGTGCTCAGCTGTAACTCTATGACCACACCCAGTCATGAGACTGATGAAGATTATTGGAAGTTAAAATAAGAAAATACTTGGAAGCAAAGGTAGAGCAGTGAATGAAAAGAGAGAGAAGAAAAAAATATAATGGTAGAGCAAGGGAAACAATAGCAAGGTCAAGTGTTGTGGCGGTAGGCGTTGGGTCAAGAACAATACTCACTGTTTTGTATACTGATGAGAGCCTGGATGGGTCGAAAGAACATCATGCCAACCATCATGATGGGGAAGATAGAAATGGAATTACCAGCCATCCACATAATAATTATATTCATGGGCACCTGCTTGACAGGACCAAGGGCAACATCCCAGGATCGCTAAAATGCAACACGAAAGCCAAAGAAAATCAAATGATAGCAACACAAAACTATCTGCCAAATCACTTGCATTCTTATTTTTAGATGCTATGTCCTTTCAATATATACTTTCTATCTATAAATTTTCCCCCTTTTATCCTTACTCTGCTTTCCACAATTGCTTCAAGTCTCTTCTTCATCTGTGAAGCGATTACCCAACATTTAAATCTGACATAGCAGTTAAGCAATTTTTTTTATTCTAAAGGCATTTTCTTTTTCCTTTATACTTTGCTTAGTTTCTGAAAGGCATCTTTTGCCTTTTGAATTCTTTAACACTTTCCGTCATGTTACTGAACTACCTAGTCAAATTTTTGCAGCTGTGTGAGTTTGATGTTCCCAATATGTAGCTCATAACTTTGGCTGTCTCTTTTGCTGACAACCAGGCATTCTATAATCACAATTAATAGTTAGTCCTTTTTTTCATGCTTTCCCCTACTATCTTGTTTAACAGTTTTTAGTTTTCTTTCTGTGTCTTCCATCAACACAGTCACCTACATACTGTATGCTGTTAAGATTATATTTACTGATAATAAATCCTGATAAATCTTCCTGTTCTGTTAGAATTGTTTTGCTGAATAATCATTTTTAATAAATCCTTTCTTTCTCTATTTTTACCTGTTCACTTAACTTGTTCACTATCCACATATAAATTGATCGTTCATAATAGATGTTATAGATTACTTGCAACAGATTTCTTTTAAATTACCAACAATATAATCAAGAAGAGAGAATGCAGGTATGATTTAACTTTTCATTGTTTAGAAAACAATATCATTGAATCAAGAGAAGTTGAGTCAGAAAATATCTAAAAGTGTGCATGTGAGCTGACCAAATAAATTAAGTTTATTATTAAATTATTATTAGAATAAATTAAATATTAACTTAAATAGGCTTACATCTCTACCTTTTATTTTAAGAACTGTGGAAAAGTGCTGTAAAAACAATTATTCATATTTCAGCTCACATAAAAAAAAAATCACGTTTTCTTGATCTTGTAAACATAGAGGCACCTAAAATAGAATGATGATGTTAAGAATTACCATTTTAATGATTGGCTAAGATTTGCAGCCAATGAGATAAGGAGGTTGAGTCTACAATAACCACATGCAGGAATAGCAAAAGATGCCTTTCAGAAACTAACCAAAATATGAAGGGATATGAAAATGCCTTTAGAAATAAAGAAGTGCTAAACTATACAGTTGATACCAATCTCAGCATGCATCTGTAGGATTTGTTATAAATTTACAGAGGGGTATATTTTTAGCAGTCATTCCAGGGATTTGAACCAACACCTCACTTCAATCAAATGAATGAGTGCACTCATTCCCCCACCCCCATAGAGAGGAGGATTTATAGACAAATCCTACAAATGCATGCTGGGATTTCTTCCTCACCAATAAATATGAACCACTTCTCGGTCTCATCTGCCGTATTTTCGTTCTTTCTTGTCTTGAAATCAGAATGCTACAATCACTTAACTGTATCCAATTTGCATGTTAATACCATTCTTACTTTGTGAACTTTTTTGCTTTATTACTGTTCCTTTGCATTAGTTTTGAGTTGCACATTATATATACTGGTTGGTGCAGATAAACTGCGGTAGTTGGGGTCCAAAACTTCTATCCATAGTTTAGATGGTCTGCTATTTAGATCAAAAGTCAGCTGCAATATCAGGATTGCCGGCTTAGACCACCAAAACAAAGCTTGTCAAGTCCATAGGGTTATCCACGAAAATGGGTAACACAGTGGCTAAGCATGCAAAATGCATATTCAATACTAAAAGTTGAATATTGGCAGTTTTGAAAAACATTTATTAAAACTATCCTTTAATTTTTACATAAAAATTTGTGCCAATGTGAATAAATTTGAAAGACGGCCTAAAATGATTCCAATTATAAAGCGCCATATCAACAGATCCATCATTGATGACAGCAAAAGATAGTGGAAATCTTGTACGCACAAGATTTTAATATTTTAACAAGGAAAAAATAAAATTAATTTTTTTATAGGTTTATTAAGATTTTGAATAAAAACATTACATACGCTATATACTCTGAATTCAGGATCTGCATTTTTACCATGAAGTTGTTGATGCATTTTCTCAGTCTAGGCTTGTATAATGGGTCCTGACATGGGTATCCCATTATTTCTAGCTTGACAGAACATGTTAAAATGTTGCCTTGTCAAGATCAGGATCCCTGGAAGTTCTGGCCCTTTTCCTCTTCAAACCTCCTTAGTCTAACTCATCTAAAAAAAACTTTGTAGCTTTTCTTTATTTTTGATCTAAACTTTCAATGTAGATTCTGATACACCCATCTCTTTAGAGACTTTGGCTGCAATGATGGCCTCCATTAAAGCAGGATTTAAAATAGGTCTTCTCTATAGATTATATAAATTATTTGGAAAAGCACATTATTGATATTAAAGCAAATTCAGTTGAGTAAATATGTGAAATTTTTAAGTTGGGATAAAGGTTGTAAGTTGGATATTTCACAATCAAAATGTCTGTAAAGTGCTAATCCAAACTACTACAAAATTGGGAGTATGAAATGCCAAAGCCTAAATAATAGTAAATGCCTGTGAAAATATGGATATACTGAAGGTATTAAAACTCAATTTAGAAAAAAAAAAATCAGACTTTAAAGTGTTAGAATCAAGTTTGAATTTGTTTCAAATTGGGATCCACTGATGATTATGATTCTAATATGAACATATATGAACATGAACAAAAGATTTTGTGGTCCATCACACATGCACATCTTAAGCAACATTGTGGCTTATTAGTGCATGGCTTAATGGCACTGACCTATATATATAAGGTATCCCACACTAGCCTGTTTATGCTGCAAAAATGGGTAAAAGCAATAAAATTTTCTTACATTTTTACTTATGATATCTCGACTCTTTCTGAGGTTATATTTATAAAATTAGTATGTAAATAAAATTTAATCTTTCCTCTTTATAATGATATTCTTCTTTTTCTTGTATGATAATTAGTTTTTATTGCAGCTTTCTTTGAAGTATGTCACTATTTTAATGACAAATACAATTTTTTCACTATTTTCAACCAAAGAATTTTTGGTAATGTTTTTTTAACTTCTGTATGAATCAAATTTTTAATTCATAGGTTTTAAAAATAGTTCTATCTTACAGAAAAAAGGTTGTTCTTCAACGTAATGGGCTTAATATAGAATTTAAAGTTATTTTTCCTAAAAGATTGAAAACTCTAATGAAAAAAAAAATACCAAAGAAATTTAATTCTTGAAAACATGTAATTTATACCTTTGTGTAGAGCAAGTTTTTGTCTTTCATAATTAATAGATGTAATATTAATCTGCCAACACAACTTGATAACATCCATATCAAAAATAGGGTTTGTTTCTGTCATTTTATGATTAAATGTTGGAAGCAGCGCATTGAAATTTGTCCTCTGGTTGAACATCAGCAAAGAAGCTACGTCAGTTCCATAATAAACATTTCACAGTTTTCTAGGTGAATTGAAATCATTGTTTTTTATATTTATCTTAAATTTTTATAAAAGTTATTTATTTATTGTGTTTTGTTCAAACTGTTTACTACTACTACTATACTGCTCAAATGTGATAACCATGTCATTTCTTCATAAAAACAAAACAATAAGAATCCAAACTAAATATAATTATTCAAAATAAAGTTAATAGACATTTCATTCTTTAACTTTTGCATATTGATTCATTTGAAAAAAATCAAATGTATTGAATTTTCATGATGGCAGTAATTACAATTGCATCCTTTCTTTCTTCAATATTTATTATGTTTCATGGTTGAGAGTTTTATAATTTTTCTAATTTTTGAGAACAAAATTGAGCATTTATATATATATATATATATATATATATATATATAGACTAGAAATTTTCAAATTTAAAAATATGTAAAAAAAAAAAAAAAAAAACAAGAGAGAGAAAAAGAAAATGGCAATCCGTTTCTTTTATTAATTTAGTTTGTTTCATAAGGGTCTCAGTTATTAAATTAAAACAGACATTTATTTACATTTTTTATAATTACACATTTTAAAATATTTTTCCATCTAATTATTTTGTGCCCATGTTGTCCCGCAAAAAAAACCAACAAACTACTAACTACATTGTCAACATGTAGTTGTAATTTTAATATGTAAACCCAGTTTTTCATTCACTTAGAAATTCTCATTATTCCTAATACCCCATGCATGAAATTTATTAAATTAGATATATTTTAAAATATTTTTCAGTTTAATTATTTTGTGTCCATGAGATACCATTAAAAAAAAATAAAAATAAAAAAAGTACATACATGCATTTTTAAAATATCGGGTTTCTCTATTTAGTATTTTTCTAGGTCCTATTTTGGTGATCAAATTAAAAATTTATTCATTTTTATTACTCTGAAGATAAAAAAGTATTTTCCAGTTGAACTATTGTTCTGCCACATGAATCCATAAGAAATTAAAATCGGAATACTGTAGTGTATAATTTTGAAAATGTAGGTTTCTTTTCCTCTCAAAGTTAGCTCATAGAGTGATTAAGTTAAAGATGTTTGTTAAATATATATATATATATATCAGAGATAGAGCATGTGTAAATATATTAATGTGAACATTGAAGTCAGTATTTAGAGGCGACAGGCTGTTTCATGCTAGACGCAATCGTCAGGACTGAAAATTGTGTCGAGCATGAAACAGCCTGTCACCTCTAACTGTTGACTTCAATGTTCCCTTATATATATATATATATATATATATATATATATCTCCCCATCCACTCCTTACGGATATCAGCAATTTATAGTAATTTACTGATCACCTGAGGAGTGGATGGATGGCTCCACCTACAGAACTCTGGATTTGTGATGCCAAAGCTAACATCAGTCAACTAAGTGACAAACATTTTGATATTAATGTTAATTATGCTCTATCTTTGATAGTGAGCACTTTATTGCAAAGACTGCTTGCCTTAAATAAATGTCTTTTCTCTCGGTATTACATTAACTGCGAGCATTTTTGGCTTCATAATACTTTTGTCATGAATATATATATATAACACACACAAGCCAAAACTTAGTTGCATTATTGTGCTCTCATGTGTCCATAAAATTAATGACATTTTTTAAAAAATTCATTTTGATCATTTTTCATAAGTTTTTAGTCTTTATAACTATTGAGTGAGGATAATTTTTAATTGCAATAGCTAAATATAAACAAATTCCCATGAATTTAAAACATTTTGTTTTTACAGATAACCCCTTCCTTGGTAATTAATAAATTTACTTTGAACATTAAATTTTCTATTTAGTGGATAACCAATTGAATGCTCTAAGTTGTTTAGTTGTAATTAGAATAGGCAGGCCAAAGAAGACCCCCAAATTTCATGCAATGTACTAAAGAGTTGCTGATGCAGTTAAAAACCCTGTTTGATGAAAGTAACAAATGTTATAGCGATGTAAGTTAATGAAAATTGGGAATGGGAGCTTATTTTCTCTGCAGTACCACACCAAGTCATTTTTATAATTCTGATGAGCTCTTGTCTATTTTGAGTTCAACTTCTGTTACCTTCATGATTTTAAGCAAACAAATTGAGCAGAGCTCATAGGTTGAGAGAAAAGTTTTTTAAAAAATTGTCAATGTTGATAAAATATTTTAAGTATTTCTTTTTTGCTATTTCTTTAGTGATACAAGAATTGTAAAAAATTTTACTTTCAGGTTTTTGCTTGGTTCTACAAACTCTTTTCTGATATCAAAATGGAACTGGTAAGATTTACCAAACAAGTTCAACAAATCTTGACAACAGCAAAAAGAATTTTAGCTATCAAAGGAGAAGACTTGAAAACCTAATTCATCCCCAAAGCAATTGGAGAATAAAAATGTTCATTTTGATGAGAATTCAAGTAGTGATTCTGATGAAGAACCATCAATTTTAGGTGGGATAATAATGCCCATTTCAAATGATGAAAGAATATGGCATGTACCAGATATATTAGCCATAGCAGAAGCATATAACCAAATTCAAGCTGCATAGGATAATTCAAATTGTCAATAAAATCTTCCATCACTTTCAATAAATATCTTCACACACTTGAAATTTGCTTTTCATTTTCGTCAAGTTTGACATCTTTTTCATCAGACTATGCGCTTTTTTTTTTAGCGATCTCATGTAGATACCTACTATATATATATATATATATATATATATATATTGTTTGCTTAGTATATTACCTTGTTCTTTTCTTATTGTTTATTGAAAATTATGTCAATTCCACTTGTTGAGCATTTTTGCAACAAATTACACTTCAACAGGCCAAAATTACTCAGCTACTACTATGTCAGCTCTAATCTCCTAAATGCCAATAAATGTTGGGAGATCTCTTCACAGATGACAAAGAGATTGGAAATGATAGAATTTGAAGGATGACAAATAATAAGGAAACATTCAGCATTGATTGACTGAGCAGCCTGTACTAATTTGAAGAAAAAAAAGATTTAAAAAATTTAAAGAAAAAAAAAGAATAAAAAAATAAGGTAAAGTCAAAAGTGAAACAAGGATACTAAATCAATAAGTACAAAACTTTTTGTACATGTAAAATTGGTTGAAATATTTGTTTCACCAGTTTAGTTTGCTTTAAAAGAAAAAAAAAAATTACTTTCACAATCAAATCTGGGTCAATATCTTTCACTCTATCTGAAACGCTTGCTGTTTCACTGTAACCAACAGGTGGCCGGAGATCTGTAACAAGACTGACTTGACGATCCAACTTGGACCTGAAAGAAAACAAATACAAAACTTATTAAAAAGGGAAAGACAAATTAATCATGAATCCAGTTTTTATGTTACACTGGTAAGTGAATGTGTTCTCACTTAAAGAAAAAAAATTAATCATATAAAAAAAAAAAAAATTTTGTTTGATGTAAACAACAACACTACTAAAATTGTTAACTGAGCTAAAATGTTTTATACATAGTAACCATTTATTTATAAAAACATTCTCTATTTTTTTTTAACTATCAAGGCATCAATACAGATTTTCTTTTTTTTAAAACTGCTCAGAGTATTGTAAATTATAAAAAGGTTTTATCTTTTAATTGCAAAAAAAAAATTGTGAACACAGTGTTCTAATTTTTTTTTAGTTTAAATATCTGAGACTTTTTGTAGAGGTAGGTATGCGTTAAAGGAAGAGAGAAAAAAGAATGGTATACGAATGAACAGCAATGTTTAGGACATTGTGTCTTTCAATGAAAGAAAACATTTTAGACTTTTAGTTTTTTTTCATTTTTTTTTTTTAGAAAACCTTCTCTGCCTTCTGAAAAATGAAATGAGATAGCCAACAATTTTCTTATTCCATAAGCCCACTAATCTCTCTCTCTCTCTCTTTTCTATTTTTTCAACTGTATAGACATTTGAAAAATCAATATTTAATATATTTTTTTGTTTTAATCTGATAATCTTCTGTCCGAATTATTAAGATGAGATGTTGTCGAAATTTAGCTTAGTAACAGCCAAACTTGGTGCAAAAAAAAGGTTGGGAAACTTTGAACGTCCAATGACGGGAATCCTGCATAACGCAGTTAACAGAGACCTGAAACCATGAAAAACAAGCGAGATAAAGGAAGGAAAAACCACTTGAAATAGCTATAAAATTTATTGAGGGAAAAAAAAAAAATAAAATGGGAAAAAAAAATAGTCTGATGTTAAAGTTCACTGGTACAACTTGAAAATAACTGCCAAAAACATCCTTTGGCGAGCCCTTAAAAAGGACTCCAACAACAGTTCAGAGAGAGTGAAACAGGTAGAGAGATAGCAGAAAAGAGGGAAAAATTAGACTTACTGTTCAAAAAAAAAAAAAAAAAAAAATAGCTTTAGTTTTTTTTTTAAGTAGCTAAGCAGAAAGGTTTTTATATTTTTTGAGTTGCTCTCCTTGGAAAATAAGCAAGCTTCCTGTTAAAAATAAATGCAGACTTGTTTTTTCAAACTTTCTCTGCGACACAAATTCAACTTCTAGAGACGACTTAGAAGATCTTTTTTTTTCACGTAAAATTTCGTCCACCAATAGGACAAAATAACTCCTCAAAGGAAGGTAGCTTTTCAATCGCTTAATTTTGACTTTTTTTCTCTCTTCAACCCGATTGTCAAAAAGAAGACTTCCTTGAGAATGTTCTATTGTAAATTCTCTTTACAATAATTTCTTTAACTGATTTTTTAGATAAGTCTTTATTGACTTGTTCTTTGGTTGCTGAACAATAATCCACTTGATTACTTGAACAGACTTGACTTCACTTGTCTAGAGAATAAGCTTTTTTCCACATGGCGAAACACACTTGTTCTTTATCTTCAATTCTCTTAGACAAATATTCTTGACTGGTCTTTTATGACTGTTTTTCCTTGTCAGAGCAATAACAGGTTATCTTCAAGCAGGTTTCCTTTTCATCGCAAGACAAGACTTATCGTCTTCACACTGCGGCGCCCTTTTCCTGCTACTACTGACTAGATTCCTCTAATCTAGTCGAAAACAAGCAGGAAAATCACGTACGACCAATCGTTAGACACGATTTTGCCACGTGACACAGCAACAGCAGTTCTTACACTGCACACAGGGGGAAAAGGAGAGGAGGAAGGAAAGTAAGAGAGATAGAAAGATAGATACAGAAATTAAATTTCTGACACTCTTCTGAATAAAAAATAAAAAACCGTAACAAAAACTAATCCCAAAGATAGTCAGGATTTCTATCCTTAACTGATTTTAGAGTTCTAACCGGTCTAGACCGAGATTCACTAGTTGTTTCAACAATATCTTCATTCTCTGTTTCACAAATTAAATCACTACCATGTTTCTTCGGTTTTATTTGAAACGAATGAGATATAGACAATTCAATCGGAAATAAATGCTTTATCGAATGCTCTTGAAACGTATCTTCTTTCTTGACTAAGGCAGATCTAATTAAACCATCGAAACCACGAGTAAGTTTCACTACCCTACCCAGATTCCAATACGGTCTAGGCTTAACAAAACTTTTGATTAGAACAACATCATCTACTTTAATTTTGTTATCAAAATCAATTTGATACAAATCATTAGATAATTCTCTTAAACTCAACAAATACTGTTCATACCATAACAGT
Organism: Acanthosepion pharaonis; assembly: GCA_903632075.3. Classification (NCBI taxonomy): domain Eukaryota; kingdom Metazoa; phylum Mollusca; class Cephalopoda; order Sepiida; family Sepiidae; genus Acanthosepion; species Acanthosepion pharaonis. The sequence continues at coordinate 430,551 of CAHIKZ030002020.1, forward strand.
TTAAAATTATGCAAAAGTGATTCCCTATATTTTAAACTTTCGATCAGATCAGATCTATTAGGGGGACTAATTGAAAAGGGATCTTCTTCGAAATTCAAGAATACTGTTTTTCCAGGAAAAGAACGAATGAATGCACTAGAGGCAATAACTTCCAAACTGGAATCATCTGAACAACGATAAGTCAAAGGTCTATCATTGACAGACCTCTGTATATCAGACAACACAGTTAATAGTTGGAAATAGTCCAACCTATTACGTCCGATAACTTTAAATAAACAATTCTTAACTGTTTTGATTAATCTTTCCCACATCACACCAAACCGGGCAGAATACATAGGTATAGTAAGGTGCTTGATACTACATGTATCGAGATTTCCTCTAAATTCATCAGATAGAAATACCTTTTTCACTAAGTCACATCCAGCGACAAAAGATAAGGCATTATCAGAATATGTGTGAAGGCACACCGAACTGATTAAAGAATCTAAAGAAAGCTAACACAACAGCATGGTAGACATATCAGGCAATAGTTCTAGATGTATTGCTCTCACATTAAAGCAAGTAAAATTTAAATATATATACATTTTCTTAACTACACTACCATCAACAACCCACAGGTGACCTGTAAAATCAATACCTGTATATAAGAAGGGTCTAACAAGATTCACTCTATTTTTAGGTAGGTTAGTGACCTTAGGATATCTAAAGGACAACGAATTGTACCTTTTACAAATGACACAACTAGCAAGGACAGTCTTAACTGCCTGTCTAGCCTTAGGTACCCAAAATCCAGTATTACGTAACCTATCAAGTGTGGCAGCAATGCCCAAGTGTTTACACTTAACATGACAATCCATGATAAACAAACTCGTAACGTGACAAGTTTTAGGTAGCAGTATAGGATGTACTACATCATCAGAAAAATATTCAGAATTATCAATTTGACCATGACAGTGTATTATACCGTCATCCAAAAACAAATTGAACTTATTTACTAACTGAGGAACTTTATTCTCATCTTTATGTTCTAGGAAATTTTTCTCTTCAATGAAGAACTGACTCTGAACTATTTTAATCAAATATAATTTAGATTTCACGAGATGATCAACATAATCATTATCTCCCTTTAACTTGGCAATTAACTTAAAAACTAGCGAGAGTGTACCAATTAATTTTTGTAGAGAGGAGAATCTTTCTAATCTTATTATTGCTGAAGAATTAGATTCTATTTCACAGCTAGAGTAAGCAGTCATTAATACTAGATACTTTGCACTAAGACAATCCAAATTATATTCAGGCCATATCAAATAATCCTTCTGCAACCAGACAGGACCTTTTAACTAAAAATCCTTTTCCCTTATAAACTTGCTCAAGGAAACACCTCTAGTTACAAAATCTGCTGGGTTTTCACCAGTACTCACATACTTAAATCTTATAACATAACCTTTATTACTTAGCTCACTCACCATAGACTTTATATCTTTTAGTCGATTTCTTGTGAACTGACATTTGGTGTTAATTGTTTCTGATAACAACCATGACAGCACCACCTGTGCGTCTACGGCTATTATAATTTCTTTAAACATTGCAGGAAACATCTTTGTTAGAACAGTTACATGTTTAATACCTAGATAAACAGATAATAACTTCAAAGTAGGTAGAGTTCTCTTTACAGATGGAGCAACTCTTGCTTTCGCAAAAAATAACCTAGCATTACCCTGCTGGTACATATATTCTACAATTCCGTACGCTTGGTTCGAAGCGTCACAGAACATTATCAAAATAACAGAAGAATCAGTTTGAACCGAACACCTACTAAAACTGATGTCTCCAATGTTCACGAGGTTCTTTTGAAACTTATTCCATAAAGATAAAATATCGCTAGGAATTACCTGGTCCCAGGCGACACCCAACTTCCATACTTGACTTAAAATAATCTTTCCCTTGATAGTTATAGGTAGCACAAGACCCAAGGGATCAAATATAGAGGAGTTGACTGACAACATATCACTTTTAGTTGAGACCACTTTTTCAACACTACCGTTAGTCACTTTAATTTCGTCTAACTCAGGATTATACCAATAACCCAAGACCTTCTCATAGGACATCCCATGAGAGGAGAAATTGTTGTCTAACTGTATACGACTAGACACCAACTCACTATTGCTGCAACAAGTTTTCAACTCGAAGCCACCCTTTTTCATGGTAGCAACAGCTTCGATATACAATTGTAATAAGTCAGCGGGGGATTGGTGCGTCTTAACCAGATTATCGACATAGGATTATTTAATAACATGTCTCTACACAGACTAGATGCATGTTTCTCTACTTGATACCTTACAATATAGCTCAAGATAAAGGGGCTTGAAACGAACCCAAAAATTAGAGTGTTGTATCTGAAACACACCAACTTATCTTCCAATTTTAGAAAGAAGCAGAATCTGTTCTTATCAAATTCATTTTTTAACTTGATCATTAGAAACGCTTTCCTAATGTCAGCCAAGAGAATAAAATTGTTCGTCCTGAATTTAAACAAAAGTTCTAACATGTAGGTGTACAAATTTACACCCGAATAGGCATTAAGAGAGGGCCTTCCACCTGTTCTCAGTGAGCAATTAAACACAGGCCTTATTTTTCTTGTGCACTGCAATTCACTTTTATAGACCGGACAATGTGGTATCCAAGTATACTTGGCAAATTCCGAAGGAGGTACATGTATTCTCTCTATTATACCCTCGTCCTCCTGATCGAGAAATACCTTGCAATAATCAGAGTACAAACCCTTGTCAGATAATTTATTTACCACCTTATCTAAAACAGCCAAGGATACATTATGATTAGATGGCACCTTATTCAGCTTATCTAAATCCCAAGATAAACCAACATAATAACAGTTGTCTCTATATTCTATAGAAAAACAAAACTCTTTAATTTTCACCGTATCATAATCACTACAGGTTTCATCAACTATTCCCAAAGATTCCAGATTAAACATTTCTTCAATACTTCTATCAACTGTAGCTTCATCAAAACTATTCCATGGGTCTAAAACGAAATAAACATGTGTGACATTGCACGAAGAGAATTCTCCGATAACACGATTGTAATTCATATCAGAATGTACCTGCACAGGTTTGAAATTGGCAACGTCTCCAAATAAAATCATTCCTTGGGACGACTCAAATGCAAAACCATTTCTAAAATTAGTGAGCTGTAGGGGTCCCAGAAACTTTTATAACATCTATTTCTACTAGACCATGGACTCTGATTACATCATTTCTCATCTCCGAGAAATCAGCAGCCAACTTCACATTATTCCTCTTTAAATCAGAAATTACATCACCCAGTCCTTCCATCTTAAAGGACAGGTCTAAATGTTCATCAATCAAAAAAGAAACAGGCCTTGATTCATCATGAAAATTCACACGGAAACTAACCTCCTTTAAATTTCTCACTTGATCACCTAAGAATGTTTTAATGAGAAACTTGCGATGGGAGAGAACTTGTCAGCATACTTATTCGCAAATTCCTTGCATAAGTAGGATCTCTCACTACCCGTATCCAACAGACAATTAAATGTAACATTTTCACCACCCAGATTTACAGAAATGTTAACTACTGGTAGCAAGGACGCACTGCTGGTCAACCAACATGCGTTTGAAGCAACTACAGGCTTAACAGCTGTAGGGCACATAATGCTAAAAATCCAGGTCCAAGACCAACATAAGACAGATTCTTTTCCATTAAAAGGACATATATCTTCGATATGAAGGAAACTAGTGCACCTAGCACAAATTTTCAACTCACTACATCTTTTTAACTTGTCCTTGTGAGTAGGATAAGATTTACATACTCGAGCTGAGTGATCATTGCTTTTACAGAAACAACATTTGTATTTAATCTTGGAAGCTTTTACATGGAAATTCTCCAAAGTGGAGGGTCTTTTCTCAGGTAAAGAAGGCTTGAATTTGGACTTTCTTCTAGAAAAATTCACCTTACGATTTCTTAAATCATATCTGCAAAATTCTAAAGTTCTAAAGATATCTGTACTATTATCTAGAATTTGTTCTAATGAAGGATAATTGTTATTCACCTTATGTACTAATTCCGACCTAAACAAGGCAGGCAATTTGCTGAATATGATATGACTTAACAAGCGATTTCCAGGAGTACCATTCTCCAGAAAATTTAGTCCGAATGAGTTTTTCAACTCATACACCTGAGTCTTCACATCAGTCAGCAATTTCTTCACAACCATATTATTACACAGACGGTCCACATCTAACAAGGAAGAGACAATCGAGTCTACGATACAGTTCTCGTCCAAAAATTCATTGGAAAGCAGTTCCAATGCTACTCCATAATTTTCATCAGACGATGATAAATGTTTTATTACCTGAAAAGCATAACCAGTGAGATGATTCTTCAGAACTACCAATCTCAGCGCATCGCTATCTAGATTGGAAACACAATTCAAAAATTCTCTGTGGAAGTTCAAAAAGGCTAACTTGTCTGTCTCTAAATCCTTGTCATTAAATTTAGGACATTCTATTTTAGGGGTTAAATCTACACCCTTGTTTCTTCCACTAGTTTTCAAACTAGGATTACTGTCTTTAACCTTATTAGGACTTAACTAAATAATTTTTCTAATGCTTGTATTCTGAACAACACACTATCCTTGCTAAAGGTTTCGACTGTATCCTCGTCAACACCTTCAGACAAATAAGCATCAACTATCTGCTCTTCCAAAAGAGCCACAAATGCTAGATAATCATTTATCTGACCCTTGTATAAGGAATATTTAGTGTCTTCTATTACCTCTGAGGATTCCAGAGCCTCAAACACCACTAGTATTTTATTTCTTGTATACTTTAACTTTTTCAACAAAATTTCAGCTGCTGGCACAGCCATTTTAATTGGTTCCTCCCCACCTAACCTTTCACTAAAAGAGAGGGGGATACAACAGACAATGATGTCACTTATTTCTTGGCGCCCAAAACACCCGCCAAATACATGGATCTATACAAGATAAGATGGTGACTTACAAAAGCCCGCCAACTAAACTTTCAACAAGAAACCTTTGCAACACAAAAAAAAGGAAGAGACAGACCTAAAAAGGGACGGCAGTTACAGTCAAGTGAACATAGAGATTAAGAGTTATTTCAAGCTTGAGCAAAAACGATATCTTTTAATTTCGTCCAATTAAAGAATCACTCTATAGAACAACCCCAAGCCTGTTGACTGACAGAAATGGCTTCACCCCCAAATCTTAGTAAGATAGGAGCAGAAAACCATTAGGTTAGAATACTACTAGTTCATATAGACACCTAAGCAGCGTTCAATGACGCAACAAAGTTTTGGCAGAATGTTCAAATTTAGCTTAGTAACAGCCAAACTACCAAAGAATAGTGCATAAAAAAGGTTGGGAAACTTTGTCATTACGTCCAATGACGGAATCCAATGACGGAATAACACAGTTAACAGAGACCTGAAACCATCAATATACAACCATAACAAGCGAGATAAAGAAGAAGGAAAAACCACTTGAAATAGCTATAAAATTTATTGAGGGAAAAGAAAAAAAAAATAAAATGGGGGGGAAAAAAAAATAGTCTGATGTTCACTGGTACAACTTGAAAATAACTGCCAAAAACGTCCCTTTGGTGAGCCCTTAAAAAGGACTCCAATAACAGTTCAGAGAGAGTGAAAGAGGTAGAGAGATAGCAAAAAGAGGGGAAAAATTAGACTTACTGTTAAAAAAAAAAAAAAAAAAAAGCTTTAGTATTTTTTTTTAAGTAGCTCAGAATGCAGAAAGGTTTTTAGATATTTTTTGAGTTGCTCTCCTTGGAAGATAAGCAAGCTTCCTGTTAAAAATAAATGCAGACTTGTTCTTTATCTTTTTTCAAACTTTCTCTGCGACACAAATTCAACTTCTAGAGACGACTTAGAAGATTTTTTTTCACATTTTTTTTCACGTCAGAATTTTGTCCACCAATAGGACAAAATAACTCCTCGAAGGAAGGTAGCTTTTTCAATCGCTTAATTTTGACTTTTTTCTCTCTTCGACCCGATTGTCAATTCTTAAAAGAAGACTTCCTTGAGAATGTTCTATTGTCAAAATTCTCTTTACAATAATTTCTTTAACTGATTTTTTAGATAAGTCTTTATTGACTTGTTCTTTGGTTGCTATTGAACAATAATCCACTTGATTACTTGAACAGACTTGACTTCACTTGTCTAGAGAATAAGCTTTTTCCACACGGAGAACACACTTGTTCTTTATCTTCAATTCTCTTAGACAAATATTCTTGACTGGTCTTTTATGACTGTTTTCCTTGTCAGAGCAACAACAGGTTATCTTCAAGCAGGTTTCTGGCTTTTTTCAGCAAGAGAAAACAAAGACAAGACGACTTATTCGTATATCTCCACATTTTAGACTTGCGCCCTTTTCCTAACTACTACTGACTAGATTCCTCTAATCTAGTCGAAAACAAGCGGGAAAATCACGTACGACCAATCGTTAGACACGATTTTGCCACGTGACACAGCAGCAGCAGTTCTTACACTGCACACAGGGGGAAAAGGAGAGGAGGGAAGGAAAGTTTACATGATGTCAAAGGAGGCTCAAAGTTTGCAACCTGGTCAAAAATGGATTCCAAAAAAAAAAAAGATAGATACAGAAATTAAATAAATTTATTGAATGAATTGAAAAAAACTTTTGTTCTGTCAATATAAAAAATAAAATACTTTTTTGAAACTTTTTTTGAGGAATATTGGTTGATTTAGAGCATAATTGATCTCACTTTAAAAAAAATTATTATATAAGTTTAAAATATCACAGAAATGTATTTTTTTAACATAGCAGAAGCTGTTTATTTAAGGTGTTGACATGTTTGACAGCTTGATGACAGGTTAATATTTATATAAATGTTGTTCTATTGAGGTTTTAGCTGTAAAAATAATTGAATATAACATGAACACATTTTATATATAATTCTTAAGTACTCAGTAATCTTTAAAATTTAAGAAAATATTCTCTGTAATCTAATGTTTTATTGAATTTTAGATACTTTCTGGCTTTAAATTTATTACAGTTATTGCTCTTATTTTCTGTTAATGTTGTGTGTGAGCTACCATATCTACAAAAATCAACACATTTATACACATACAAAAATGCAAAATTCTTTTAAAAATATTGGTGTTTGATGATTTGTACTAAGTTTTTCCATTTATGATTAGTAAATGTCCTGGGCATGACGATAAACTACCTCCGCCTGCATGGGCATGACGATAAACTACCTCCGCCTGCATGGGCATGACGATAAACTACCTCTGCATACATGGGCATGACGATAAACTACCTCTGTATACATGGGCATGATGATAAAATATGTCCAACAGAAAGATCAATTTTGAAAAAATAATGTTGCCGGCTATACGTTTTTGGAAAAACAGTATTACCAGCTCTACATTTTCAAATGAATAATGTTGCCAGCAGTGGAGTTTTGAAAAAAATAATATTACCAGCTATGCGTTTTTGGAAAAAAAAAATTAAGCTTTACGTTTTTTAAAAAAATAATATTACAGTACATTTTAAAAAAAAAAAGTAAATTTTAAAAGAAAAACATTTTTGCTAAACATTACAAAAAAAAAAAAAAAAAAATTAATCCAGATTTAAAACTTAATAAACTATTCTAATTAAAATTTAAAAAAAAACAAAAAAACAATTCTTGTAAAAATTCATTATTCATCAAAAAAATTTTTTCTTAAGACAATAGTGTCCTTAATATATCTTATTTATAAAAGCAATTAAAATCTGTTCTAACTAAACAATTAGATAGCTTTATTTTATTTTTTATTTTATGACTCCAAGCAGATTTTTGGTAAATGGTGTTCCTTTTTTACAAAAACAAAAATGTCTACTGAAAAAAAAAAAATAGAAAGATACTAAATTTCACATACTAATCTTTGGCCTACTTGCTGATGCAAGAAAAACAAGATTTTAAACATGCTAAAATGGATTAAAAAACAAGATTTTGAACATGCTAAAATGGATTAAAAAACTTAATAAAATATTAAAAAAATACTTTGTTCTTTCCTCTTAATAATAACAAACATTTTGATGATGAAAGTTTGTTTTTATAAAGTTTGGAGCCTTTTTCAAGGTGGTATGTTCTTTTCAAGTGAATTTTTGAAGGTACCTAATATAAAGTTTCTTAATTCAACTGTGATTAAATGTAAATACAGTTTTTGTTTTAAATTTATTCATTCAATTGAGGAAAAAAAACTTTTGTCCTATCAATTTAAAAACTTTCTTTTGTCATAATTCTGAAAAAAATAGTTTTAACTGAACTGTGATTAAGTGTAAATACTATTTTTATTTTGAATTTATTAATTTTAAAAAATTATTGATAAAAAAAATGAAAGAAAAAAAGCAAAGTTGTTCCGTCAATTTAACTGATTCAGCATGATTAAAATTGTTTTTTTTGGAGGGGACAATGATAAAATAAATAAATAAATAAAATAGTCTAATGCCTTGCAGTTTAACAAAACAATTTATCAAGAAATTTTAGTAGTATCATTTCCCATTTCAGGATTTTTTTTTAATTCTTTGTTATACAAACAAAAAGATTTTAATATATATTTCTATAAATACTATTGGCCTTTTATATTATAAGGATTAATTCCATTTTTACTTTGTTTTTACTCATTGAATTTCCCAGGGATCCACCCAAATCACCACCTGTGAGTCCTGGGGACACACTACATTAAAAACCTATCAGCACCACTGTAACAGTTGACAATAGACTTGAAGAGGTTAATATCGTAATGTTTGGGGAAACATCATCTTAGGAGTTTGTTGTCTCATAAAGCAGTGGCTCTTAGGAAGAAGCTATTTGAATGGAACTTTCTCCTTATCAATGGAATACAACAGGAATGAGAAGGATTCAACCCAGTGGACGTAATTTTGGAGTAAAAAATCTAATTACTTCAAACTCTTCATAAATATGAATATATTTCCTTTCATATTCTTTTTTTATGGTATTTTACATTTGTAAAAATAATTTTTTAGCTTCCTACTCCCAACCATTATTATTATTGTTTTGGAAATCAATAGGCATAATAGAGAAGAGGGTTTGTTCAAGATTTGCATAAAATCTGTGGAGATAATAAGATTGATTTCTTGTCTGATGTTGTCCAAGGTTCTAAGATGAAAGATTTTCAACTACTTATATCTTCATCTTTTTTTTTCATAAAAATGCTCTGGCAGATTAGTTCTTCAGGCTTCAAATTGTAGAGATTCAGTACAATGAAAAATATGTGAACATAAACTTGCAACCCATAAGATAACTTGGTGTGTCAGGTCTTTAACTAACAAACAATATAGTCATTAAAGACAAAAAAAAACACTTGTCCTATACCCAACAAAAAAGCAAAGAAAATAAATTTTACAAAAAAAAAAGGAGAAAAAAATATGTTAATTTAGAATGTGAAATAAATTCAAGTATTACTAACTCTACTACTATTACAATCAACACAGCAATAAGTTGGAGTAAAGGCAATGCAATAAGATTTTGGAGATGAAAAAACTGGTTTTTCTGGTAAAATTTGTACAAACATTTCAACATAAAAGCTGAAAGTTCTGGAACATTGCATACAGGTTTAAAGTTAGTTTGAAGCTCTTTGTTCACAATTCTCAAAATACAATTTGAAGGTTGAAGAATATATTGGTCATAAACATTGAAATAAATGACAAAGTAAAAATGGAATTAATCATTATAATATAAAAGGCCAATGGTATTTATAGAAATATATATTAAAATCTTTTTGTTCGTATAACAAAGAATAAAAAAAAATCCTGAAATGGGAAATGATACTACAATGTCAGTTTTATACATTCATTAGAAAAATAAAAAAAAAATAAAACATTGGTTAATAACTGGAAATCACATAATTACAATTAAATAGATTTTGTGAACCTCTTTTAACATCTTTTTTGTTGGTTATTTTAAAATAATAAAAACTGATGAAGCTAACTAATTAAGATATTTATAATTATAAAAATGCTTCAGGTAAAAAAAAATGTTAGAAGTCAATGTGGATTATTGATTTGTTTATAAACCAAATAAGATAATCTTCACCCACAGAGATAAATAATCCCTCACAATAGCATATAAAACCATTAAAGGTATTAACTGTCTATTTAACAAAGAGTTTATAATCATCATGACCCTTCATGACAAAGTGCTGAAAATTATGAAGTATGTAAAGTTAACATTTTTTAATAGTATAATTTGAAAATTCATCAAATCAAAATTATTATTTTTTAAATATTTTTAGGGTTGGTGGGGTTGTTCATAAAAAATAATTTATTTGATTTGTTTTAATAGTGGATTTATCCTTATTGAGTTTAATTAAAGAAAAATAAGTACAGTCTATATTCAAGTATAATGCAAGTTTTTATGATCAGAAAAATAGAGGATTGCACACTATGCAGTTAATTATTTTGAAGAGGTTAAAAATCATACATTTTCAGTGACCACTATATACACAGGTAAATTCTTTCTGGAGGAGTTAAAATTCTTGCAAAAAATTCAGGTGTTGCACTATAGATGAAGTCAGCTTATACATGAGTATATACATTAACATTCTATTGCTAAAAAATGAATCCACTATCATTTGATTGCTACATTATTTTGACACAATGCCTACATGACATATATGAAATAAGTAACTTCCCATTAAGTCTATTAGTTTTGATTTGCAACTTGTATAGCTCATTATATTGTTTAACCTATTTTAGAAATCTAACATTTTCATGAGCAGCACTCGTAAATTTCTATGTCTTAGGGAAAAATAAAATATAATGTAATTTGTAGATTTTATGACAAAAAACATTTTGAAATTTAAATGCTATTTTTTTCTATTTGGAAATTTATAAATACTAAAAGGAAAAAAAAATACATTTTAATTTTCAAAGTTTAAGAAATAGAATATATTGTCATGCAACAAATACAATAACTTTTGTTTTATCATTTCACCCCAAGCAAGGCAATAAAGCCATTAAGAAAAATAGGGTTACTCGTTGTTAGAGAATATCAGAAAAATATATTAATCAGAGGAGAACAGACAATAAAAGACAAGAATTAATGACAGAAGATAATGATTGACAGTGTGTTTAAATTTTCTGAAGATCAAAGTTGACTGAGAAGCAAAAAGCCAGAAGAGAGTTCCACAAGCAAGAAGTGTGATAAGAGAAACTGTTAATACAGAACTTACAGTTACATCTCACCATTTCAACTGTAAAATGATGAGATCTTGCCACAAATCTAGTACTGCACTTAAATCCTTAAAGTCTAGGTACTATAGAGGAAAGTTCATTAGAATAATTACTATAAAAGTATTTATAGAAAAAGCACAAGGAAGATAGATTACAGTTGGTGGAAAAGTGACTGAAGGTGAAACACTAGGTTAGTACCAATAACATTGAATTTCATAATTTCCAAAATAGAATATACAACAAATTTTTCTGCTTTCATTGTCCCTCAATATTTATTTTATTTTTATTTATCTCACATAAAGCTTACCCTGCCCCATCTTAAATAAAATATAAAGAAATTAAATTACATTATTGCAAATAGATAATCTAATGGCATTAAATATCAATTGTATGAAGACAATGTATGGTTGTTGGCTAAAGGAACAGCCCAAGATGCAAACTACAAATTGGAGACACTAAAATCAAACAAGTACAAAAATTTAACTATCCAGTTTTAACAGAAGAGGGAAAATGTGACACCAAATTCCAAAGGCACATTGGGATAGTGAAATGATGCCTTCTAAAAGCTAAGTATTAAGAAACAGGACAATTTAATTAAAAACAAAGAGAAGAGTACTGAACTGTTACGTTATATCAATCCTCCTCTTTGGCAGTGAATGCTGGATGATCTTCTCACAGATGAAGAGACTTGAAGCAACAGAAATATAGTCCTACAGAAGGATACTGAGAACAACATGGACTGAATATCTGAGTAATGATGAAGTTTTAACGAAAGTAGAAACAAAAAGGATACTTATACTTAAAATCAGATAGTGACAACTGAAATTTCTAGGTCACATAATCAGGAAAGAAGGCTTAGACAATTTGACACTCATAGGACATTGAAGGCAGGAGAGAAAGCAGTGAATAACTTAAAAAAATGAATGGTTGACAGAACAAGGAATTAGGAGAGATGACGAAAAGACAAACTTTACGTAGAGCTACAAAGGATAGGAGGTTGTAGAGAGCCATGATTGCCTATGTCCCGAAGTGACATGATATATAGAAGAATCAAATTACTAGGGACAACCTGTTGAAACTGCTAAAGAAAAAAAAAAAAATCAGCATACCATTATGAAAATATGCTCCAAATGTAATGAAAACAGTTTTATCATCAAAATCATGTTTATTATTAAGAGGAAGTATTTTTTGGTTATTTAATTAAATTTGTAGCTCCTTTTTAAAACATTCGAAATTTTTATTTAAAAAAATTGTTTTTCTTCCATCAGTGTTTATACTAACTTTTAGCATAGGATTTTTTGCCACCTTTTTGTAGTGACAGACACATTAATTTGGAAATTCTTGCAAAAATTAAATAATTGTCAGATTTTAGTGAAATTTTCAGGACTTATTCACAAACAAATGAAACTTTTTTTTTTTTTTTTTTTATATGTTTCTTCCACTTTCTTAATTTTATGAAAGCTTGAGAAATTTAACGAGATAATTTTTAGTGACTGTATTAGTTAAAAACAGAAGTTTTGAAGAATTTAAATCAATTTCTTTTTCTCAAATCAAACCTAGTCTAACTGAAAATCTGTTCTAAATTGAAAAATAAAAAACACAATAAAACGCAGATATTATTTAATTAGAGAAGCTTTTAACTGTTTTTCTGAATAATATATATTAAAGACAATATAGTCTGAAGAAAACATTTTTTCAATGAAAAATGAATTTTTACAAGATTTTTAACAGATTCAAAAACTTTATAGTTCACTGCCTTTTTATATAATAAGGTGTTAATGATTTTTAATAAATTTCATACTACAAACTGTTTATTATACTCCTTTAATGGTTTTTAACATCTTTTATACTTCCAGCAGGTGGTAAATATCATACCATAGAAAATAATGAATAGTAGATATCAGGCTATAGTAGAAAATGGATGGCAGATATCATACTGATAATTCTCAGGGAATATTGTTATTAAGTAAAACTATATTTACTAATCATTTTTAAAGCTTATTACAATCTGAAGACCCCAACTATTTTTAAAAGAATTTTTATATATGTATATAGATGCAGAATTTCTGAAGTATGGATGCAGAAACCGATAAACCTATTCTTAAAAGTCACATGTTTTAAGGGTTGCCCCCACCCCCCACATTTTACGGAGGGGTGGAGAAGAAAAAAAACCTAATGAAATTGTCTGCTACACCATAATTAACTATGAACATATTTGGCGGTCAATCCACCATAAAAAAAACAAGACCCCGTGGTTAGAAAACGCTTGTATTTTATGCTATAAGTAATATTTATTTCAAATCAGATTAACTTAACTTTAAATTTGCTAAGTTTCCTCAAATAACGTTTCAGAAATACATATTTTATTTTTGCAAGATTTTTAAATGGAAAATTGTTTTTCTTACAAATGTCTAAAAAATCAATTTTACTTAGGTACCTCCATGAAATCGCTAAAAAAAGAGCATAGCTTGATGAAAAAGACGCCAACCTTGCCGAAAACAAAATTTTATTGTCTAAATGCTTATGTTATTATTAAGAGGAAAGACCAAAGTTTTTTTTAATTATTTTAAAAAATTTTTCCTTCTTTTTAGAACATTCTAAATTTTGATTAAAAACCTTTTTTCTATTTGTATCAGCGGAACTAGTAAATAAATAGACAATTTTTAGCACGTTTTTTGGTATGACACACATTAATTTGAAAAATCGTGCAAAAAAATAGAAATAATTATCGGATGTTAATGAAACTTTCAGGAACTATTCACAGATGATCGAAATTATTATAAAATATTTTTTTTTATGAAAGTCATGGTAGAAATATTTTTTAAAAATATTTATTTACCCCCCCATAACTAATTTTATGAAAACGCTAGAAATTCGATCGCATCGGTTTTAGTGATTACAATAATTAAAAGCACAGGGCTTTGAGGAATGCAAATCATGTTTTTTTTTTTTTTTTTAATTGGATACCCAATACCTGAAAATCAGCTCTGAATTGTAACATACAAAACTCAATAAAACAAAGATATTATTTAATTTCAAATGCTTTTATTTGCTTTTAGTTGTTTTTATGAATATGGACAATATTTTCTGAAAGCAAAAAATTTTTTTTTCGATGAAAAATGAATTTTTAATACAATTATTTGTTATTTCATTAATTATAATAGATTTTACATTTAAGTTGTTAAAATATTATAAAATTAGTTAAAAGCCGCATCGGCTTTCATAAGTGTCCTTATGAGATAGATCTTTTTTTAGTGCGTTGTAAATTGTATCATTTTGACTAATCAGAAGATCCCCAGTAATTAAGAAATGTAATTTTGTGCTTATAATCGAGCTGTAATTATAAAATACGGAAGACCAACCAGAATATAATTAAGTTGCGTTATTTGAGTTAAGCATTGTTCTCCGCTGTTAAGGCCTTTACTTTTATGAAACACGTGTGGAGAAGTTAATTTGATTTTCAATTTCAACTGAGAAGGGTACCTACAAGTATCAGTATCATCTTATGAAATTTATATGATCTTATTTTTATATTAATCTCAGTTATGACATTTTTCCATAAATGAAATATCAAAATTAATAATAAAATGAATGCAAATACAAATAACAGTAGAATGTAATAAATGTACATAAAATTATAGTATTTTATGTACAATTCTGATAAAATTTCATAAGAAAGGTACCTATAAATTAATTAGATACCTTTCTTAAGAAATATGAAATTTAATGTCACTCTTAACAGTTTTATTTTAATTTCTTTAGAATATATTTTCCATAAAGCATCATAAACGTAAAGGTGAAAGCTAAGTAAAAAAAAAAAAAAAAAAAAAAAAATTAGACCGCTGAAAGTTTTCGTTAAAAATGACGAGGTAAATAATTTGTTCACGTAAATGTAAATTATTTCACTTTTCTCACTTTTCTCCTTCCGTATAACAAATTAGCCTCATGGAATTCGTAAATATATCATTCATCACATGTCAAGAGACGCGAAAGTTTATGACCTGCTTTGTTTTATTTTCAAATTACATCTTTTTGGCACAAAAGCTAAGTTAAGTTTGGTTCAAAATATTTTAAATAAACATTATAATTTCTGATTTTCTTAAAATAAGTTTTGAAAAAATGATAGTCAGATTTCCAGTTTTTTTTTTTAAATGGAAAAAAATGGTCAATTTTGCTGACTCAAAAAAAACTAGATTTTTAAGGAAAATTTCGGACGTGCTAGGAACGATTAAAAATGGAAAAAAATACCCCAAAAAATACTTTGTTATTCCTCTTAATAATAACAAACATTTAGACGATAAAAAATTTTGTTTTCGTCAAGTTTGGCGTCTTTTCATCATGCTATGCTCTTTTTTTTAGCGATCTCGTGAAGTTTACCTAAGTTTAGAGTAATAAAATTTAAATACCTGTGTCGAGTAACAAAGGATGATGAAAAATTGGCACAGAAATGAGAAGCCTTAATTAAACTAACGAAAGAAAAAACTCAGAACCTAAGCAAAATATGTGAAAGATTTAGGAAAATCACGTTAGAATCAAAGATAAGTTTGGCAAACTGCTACATAATATCTAATCCCCCTACTTTTATTTTTAAAATAGACAGGACGGATTTTTTTTTTTTGTGTTATGGAATCAAAAAAAATCTATGTCTTTACTTTTAGGTCTAACCACCTGTTTTAATTAATGTTTACGACATTTACTCTCAGACCTTATTTTATATTACTAAAAAATATTAACATTTTAAAGCCTTGTTTATGCCAACCCGTTTTTTTTTTTTTTTTTTTTTTTTTTTTTTTTTAAACTATGCTAGACATTTTTTTTTAACAGATGAAGAGAAAGAACAAAAAGCAACAAGGAAGATTTTTCAAAACATATAAATTACAAAAAATTGAGAAAACAATCAGAATTTAATAAAAATAATGAGAAAATTACTTAAGTGGCCATAAATGAAGGCAGTATAAGCAGGTGAGAACAGCGAGTCATTTTTTTAACTATATATTATATATATATATATATATATAATTTTATGTTTATTTTTAGGACGCGACGACAAAATTTAAAAGATTTTCTTTTCATCATTTTAATTTTTCACTCCATCGATTTTCTGATGAAAAAAAAGTCAAATGATGAGGAAAAACAAGTGAGAAAAAAGGATGAGAAAAAATTTTGATGAGAGAAAGAAAAATTGTTTTTTTTATTCTGATGAGAGAAAGAAAGTGAAGATTGAAAGGATGAGAGAAAGAAAGTGATGAGAGAAAGATTTTGATGAGAGAAAGAAAGTGATGAGAGAAAGAAAGTGATGAGAGAAAGAAATGATGAGAAAGAAAGGAAAATGAAAGAAAGTGAGGATCAGAAAAAATTTTGAAAAAAAGGATGAGAAAAGAAAAAAATGAGAGAAAGAAAGTGATGAGAGAAAGAAAGTGATGAGAGAAAGAAAGTGATGAGAGAACTTTTTGAGAAAGAGAAAGAAATTGATGAGAAAAAGAAAGCCTGATGAGAGAAAGAAAGTGATGAGAGAAAGAAAAGAAAAAAGATGAGAGAAAAATGATGAGAGAAAGAAAGTGATGAGAGAAAATTTTGATGAAAGAAATAAAGATGAGAAGAAAAGAAAGTGATGAAGAGAAATTATGCGAAGAGAAAGAAAGATGCGAAGAGAAAGAAAGATTATGAAGAGAAAGAAAGATGCGAAGAGAAAGATTAAAAAAAGAGAAAGAAAGATGCGAAGAGAAAGAAAGATGCGAAGAGAAAGAAAGATGCGAAGTAAAGAAAGATGCGAAGAGAAAGAAAAGACGTTATTAAGATTTAATTATCAAGAAATATAAACCAAGTATGCGAAGAGAAAGAAATATCCTGAAAAAAAAAATTAAAAAAAGAAAATAATTTATGGAATATATATATATATATTTAAATTGGGAAAAATATTGTTTCATTGTTCAAATAAAACAATTTTTAGTTGAAAAAAGAAAAACCCAAAGAAAAATAATTATCATTGAAATTAAAAACTTTTGAAATGTTCTCATTTTGAACTTTTCGATTTAAAATTACAAAAAATAGTCAAAAAAAAAAAACGTTGATAATTCGTCCAATTTATATACAAAAAGTATATATATATATCAATTGTTGTAAAAAATTTGAATGTATTAATATTAAAGTTGTCAATATGTTAATAAATAAAATTTTGACATTTTTAAAATATAAGTAAATCATTTGATAACATTCTTGTTTCAAGATGTTGAGAAATTATATCTTGTTATTTTAAAAACCAAATTTTTATTATTTTATTTGGAGAACATGAATTTATAAAAATTATATTATTGCAAACTTAAAATTTTAAATTTTAAAAATTATTTTACAAATAAAATTACTTGCTAATGTTTAAATTTTAGAAAAAGTTAATATTTTCATCGACTATTAAAATATATTTAAATATTTCATCGACTATTTTAAAATTTTTCTTAATAAATCAATTTTCTGATTTTCTGCGATTCGGAAAATTTAACGTTGTACAATAGGATTTGATTTACTGATCTTTTTTCTATCGTCTACGTTTTTTTTTTTTTTTTACTAATGACAGATTTGACGATATTTAATCGATCTGCTTCAGCGAAAGACTTGGGATACTGATGAAGAAGAAATCTTTTTGGTTTCATTTTGAGAATCATTTTTGACAATATTAAACGCGTTTTTTACAAAGAATATCTTTGCTTAACTATACCTATGTTAACTTTATTAATATCTTGGGAATATATTCTTCAAAATTATTTATTAATCAATTTCCTGATTTAAAAGAGAAATTTTATCAAATATTTGATTTCCTGAACTAAACGTTGATACAGTAGAGCATTTTATTAGAAATTGAGATAGAAACAAAGATGAGTGCGTTCTTTGTTTAATTGAAAGATAATTTCAATGTTTGTAGTAAGAAAAAATCTTACTTAATCGTAATATTTATAAAATCTGTTTATTCCTCTAAAGTGACTTCGATTTGATAATTGGATAGTAACATTTATGGAAAATTGTTGACTGGTTAAAACAATACTTACTTTCTCATTAGCTAGAAAAGATGATTGATGAGATTTACTTGTGTTCATATTACCAAAATTATGGTTCACTGAAAAATAGCCTAATTCTGTCCATTTGTGTACAGACTATTTTAATCGTTTTGCTGATCAAATCACCAGATCTTTATGACAAGTAGAAAAATTGACTAAGAAAATTAAAGTTCATAAATAATTGATCAAGAAACTTGAAAAAAAGGACTTCTTACCTAACCACTGAAATATTATATTATCAAAAGAATTCGGGCATTTTATCTAACGAAAGTAAAGCTTCATTGACTACATACATTCATATTGTGGATTGAGTGAAAAATTTTGCTTTCGTTACAATGTGTTCGATTGACAATGGTTAACTTATTAAATGAACGGTGAAAATCCTGTCAGTATTTGAATGATGCCGTTTGGCCGCTGTTATCTTACCTGGTATTTTGAGGCATAAATGTTTATATTGGCATATTTACAAATTTAGGGTGTTTTCAGTTCATGCAATTACCGTTTCTCAGGAGGTAACAGTTCTAGTGACTTCGAAAATCAGTATATAATATCCCATGTAAATCCTCGTGTTAATTTAAGAATTATAAGATTCTGATATTTGGTCAGCCAAATGATAAATACAGACAGACATACATTTGATTTCAAATAACACACTTTTCAAGGTTCTGAACAGTGACTACTGAGCTTCCCTGACTAACTATGTCAGAAATACTCCATTAATGACTGAACACTTGTAAAGAGGAACCAGGTCAACACCATACAGCGAATATTGTAACATCGGCAAAATTGATGGCGATTGTGTCTGGCTACGGTGTGTGGATGTTGGGATAAACTGTGGCGCACGCTGAGATAAGATTCAGTGGAATGAGTGATTTCAGTGAGAGCAAGTGTCACATCACGAGCACGCAAAATTGATTTTTTTTTTTTGTTCCAATTGAGTCAGTTTGAGAATGGTCTTGATGTGTCCATTAGTGTGGTTTGATAAGCATTCAGCAGAATTGCTGTGAATCTGGCGTATGACAGTTCAGTGATGCTACGATATTGCTCCCAGAATTTAAATCATCATTTCTACACTTGTAGACCGGGTTCTATATGTCAGGCGCTGTCGGGATCGAATCATGTTCAAAGCAATTGTTATATACAGTACAATGTTCATAGTTTATAAAATTATGGTCTCATGTGCGCCAATGGAAACCATTTGAAAATACTTACTAGCAGTAAGATTGCAGGTATAACGCAACTTTCACTTATGAATCAGCGTCGTCCTTCAAGTCTTCGTTGGTGATGTGGCAGGTTTTGAATCTTTGCTGTCGTACTCAGTGAGGATAACCGGTTCATTCATCATTTCCGTTTATGTGTGTGTGACATACACGCGAGCGACATTTTGAAAAGGGTATTCATCCATAACACAGCGATCCAACACGTCATCAGGGTGTGTGGCATACCAAAATCACTACCGTTGTCTATTTTTATGATTATAGAGGAAATGCTAAAAGCACCTTTTGCATCAAGAACAATTACAGCAGGATAATAGCTGATTATATGTTTTGTACTCCGCAAGATTGGATAAATGTTTAGCAAATTCCCTATTCAGCAAAATCACCTGACCTTTCTTATATTGAATATAGGATATGAGAGAACGACGCCTGACTCACCCATTTAATTGATCTACAAATTTCCCTCTATTGCGTCAACAGTGAAATAAGCACAGAATAATGCAACGCCCTTGTGTAGTAGTTATATTGACTACCGTATTCTCTATATGGATTAACTTATACGTGCATTTTCTGATAACCCCAAGTAAGATAGACAGTGTAATCTTATAGTTTATACAACCATCCATTTTAAAATTGTGCAATGATCTGTATCTGTGATCATTTACTGCCATTCAACCTTATTACCTCGACAAGGAAATGAGAAGATTGAAACACATACTCAGAGGGTTACCATTTTATTTTGCATCAGTTTATATAATAAAGATTTTTTTATGGTATTTTACATTTGTAAAAATAATTTTTATTTTCCCCCCAACCATTATTATTATTGTTTTGGAAATCGTCGTGTTAGCATAATAGAGAAGAGGTTTGTTCAAGATTTGTAATAAAATCTGTGGAGATAAAAAGACGTAAAAATTCCTTGTCTGATGTTGTAAAACCATGGAAGGTTCTAAGATGAAAAGGAGCAGACATACTTATATCTTCATCTTTTTTTTCATAAAATGCTCTGGCAGATTGTTCTTCTATTCAAATTGTAGAGATTCAGTACAATGAAAAATATGTGAACATAAACTTGCAACCCATAAGATGTCTTATGTGTCTATCTTGTTGTTGTTTAACAAACAATTTTCATTAAAAAAAAAAAAAAAAACTTGTCCTATACCCAGGCAAAAAGCAAAGAAAAATTTTTTTTACAAAAAAAAAAGGAGAAAAAATATCTTTAATTTAGAATGTGAAATAAATTCAAGTATTACTAACTCTACTACTATTTAAAAATCAACATAGCGAAATATTTTGGAGTTAAAAGGCAATGCAATAAGATTTTGAGATGAAAAAATTTTTTTGGTAGAATTTTTCTTAAAAAACAAAAAAAAAAAAAAAAATTGTGGAACATTGCAATAGCTTAAAAAGTTAGTTTTTTATTTTTTCAAAGTATAAAAAAATACGTTGAAAAATATATTTTTCATAAACATTGAAATAAATGAAAAAGATAAAATGGAATTAAACAAAAAATAAATATAAAAGGCCAATGGTATTTATAGAAATATATATTGAAATAATTTTTTGTTCAAACTTCTTAACAAAGATAAATTTTAAATATTTTGCTTGATACTATTTTGGTTTATACATTCATTAGAAAAGTAAAAAAAAAAAACATTGGTTAATAACTGGAAATTATAATTACAATTAAATAGATTTTCAGAAAAAAAAAATGGTTAACTATGTTTTTGTTGGTTATTTTAAAATAATAAGTTCTGATGTTTAACTTTAATTAAGATATTTATAATTAAAAAAAATGTTTTTTAAAAATTTCATATATTTTGTTCAATGTGATTATTGATTTGTTTATAAATTTTAAGATAATTTTCACCCACAGAGTAAAATAATCCTGAAAGTCACAATAAAAAAATTAAAGGTTTAAACTGTCTATTTAAAAAGAGTTTATAATCAATCATGTATTCAGACAAATTTGTGCTGAAAATTATTGAAGAGTGTTATGTTAAATCTGAGGACAGTGCAGTTAACATTTTTTATTAGTATAATTTGAAAATTCAAAAATAAAAATTATTATTTTTAAATATTTTTAGGGTTGCATGTGGGGTTGTTTTAAAAATAATTTATTTGATTTATTTTAATTGTGGATTTAGGACTTTTGATTTTAATTAAAGAAAATAAAAACAGTTCCAAATTTCCTATAATGCAAGTTTTTATTGATCAGAAAAATAGAGGATTGCACACTATGCATTAATTATTTTGAAGAGGTTAAAATCATAAATTTTTCAGTGACCACTCATTGTTACAAAAATAATTGAACTGGAGGAGTTAAAATTTTGCAAAAAATTCAGGTGTTTAAATAGATAAAGTGGGTTTTTAATGAGTATATAGATTTAACATTCTATTATCCAAAAAATGAATCTAAACTATCATTTGAAGAAATATTATTTTGACAGTATTTTCACATATATTAAAATGAAATCGTAAATTTCTAAAAAAAAATTTTCTATTATTTTGATTTGCAAAAGTTAGATAGCTCATTATATTGTTTAACCTATTTTAGAAAATTAACATTTTCATGTAAGCAGCAAATTTCTGAATTTTTAAAAAGTTAGGGAAAAATAAAAATTTTAATTTGTAGATTTTAAAACAAAATTTATTTCGTTTTAAAATTATTTTTTTCAATTTTTAAATTTAAAAATTTTAAAAAGGAAAAATAAATTTGAATTTTTCAAAGACTAAAGTTTATAGATGAATATTTTGTCATGGAACAAATACATTTCTTTGTTGCATTATTTATCCCGTTTTAAATTTAAGAAAATATTAAGAAAAAAATAGTTTTAGTATATAAAGAGAATATAAAAATTTATATTAATTCAGATAGAAAACAACTATTCTTTTTAATCATGTGACAGAAGATTTTGATTAGTTTTTGTTTAAATTTGAATTGAAGATCAAAGTTTACAAAAAGAAGCAAAAAGCAAAGAAGAGAAAAAATCAAGCAAGAAGTGTAAAAGAAAGAAAAAAAAAAATAAATTAATTTTAAATAGATTTCAACCTATACTGGATAAAAGAAAAAAATCCTGAAGTTAATACTTTTTCAAAATTAATATAAAAAGTCAAAAACTTTTAGGTATCATATTTTAAAAAGTTTATTTTTTTGATAATTAAAGATAAAAATACTTTTATTTAAAGTTCGAAAAAATTAAAAATTTTAGAAACAGTTATTTTAGTAAATTTATGATTTGAAGGCTTATAAACAAAAGGTTAGTGGTTTTAAAAAAAAATTTCATATTCTCAAAAATAATTATTAAAAATTTTTCAAAATTATTTTTTCAAATTTTGACAATTTTTATTTTATTTTTATTTATCAAAAATTTTAAAGTCACATTGTCAATTAACAAAATAAAAAAAAAAAAGAATTTATTAAATTTTTTAAAATAAATATTATAATTTAAATTTACATTAAAACAAAAATTTTTTACAATATTAAAAGTAATTTGTAGCTAAAGTGAATTTTATTAAAAAATGGAGAATTTAAAATCAAACAAGTACAAAAATTTTTTTTTTCCAATTTTTAAAATTAAAAAATTGACACAAAACAAATGCACATTCTGATAGTGGAAAAAAATGTCCTTTTAAAAGCTAATTATTAAGAAAAAAACAATTTAATTATCTTTTCAGAAACCATATGAATTCTGTTAAAATATTTTCCAAATGAATTGCATTGAATTTTGGATGATTTTCTGAACAGATGAAGAGCTTTGAAAGTCAACAAATTGTATAGTCCATAAAAAATAGGATATTTTGAGAATATGGACTGAATAAAATACAAGTATTTGATGAAGTTTATTTTTCATTTTTTATTTAAAAAAGGATTTTTTTAACAAAAAAATCAGATTTTGACAACTGAAATTTTTAGGTCAAATAATAGTGGAAAGAATTTTAACAATTTTTTTCTAAAAAAAATAGATTAAGAAGGAGAGAAAGCAGTGAATAAATTAAAAAAATCTTTTGGTTGACAAGAAAGGAATTAGAGAAACATTGAAAAGACAAATTTTTTTTTATTACAAAGGATAGGAGGTTTCAGAAAAGATGATTTTTTCAAAAATGAAAATTTATATAGAAGAATCAATTTATTAGGTTGAAATTCCACAACTGTTAAATAAAAAAAAAAATCAGCATACCATTATGAAAATAAAAAAAATGTAATTTAAACAGTCAAATATTTAAAAATCATGTTTTTATTAAGAGGATAATTATTTTGGTTATTTAATTAAATTTGTTTTTTTAAAAATTCTTAATTTTTATTTTAAAAAATTAATTTTTTTTCATTTTTTTTTTTATTTTTTTTTAATAGATTTTTAAAAATTTTTTGCCCAGTGTTATTCACATTAATTTGGAAATTCTTGTAAAATTAAATAATAATTATATTTTATTAATAAAAATTTCCAGGAACTTATTCAAAAACAAATGATTATTTTTTGAATTTTTTTTTTTATATTTTTTCCATTAATTTAATTTTATGAATGCTTGAGAAATTTATAGAGAAATAATTTTTGAAGGAATTAAATAAAAAAAAAGTTTTGAAAATTTAAATATGAATTTTAATTTTCTCAAATCAAACCTAGATCTTTGAAAATTTTTTAAATTGAAAAATTAAAAAAAAAAAAAAAATTTAAGATATTATTTTTAATTAGAAAATTAAATTTTTTCATAAGAAAAAAAAGATATATTAAATTTAATATAAGTTTGAAAAAATTTTTTCAAAATGAAAAATGAATTTTTACAAGATTTTTTAATAGAAAAAAACTTTATAGTTTTTTTTTATAAAATAAATTTGTTAATTTTTTTAATTTTTTCATATTACAAATTTTGTTTTTATATCCTTTAAATGTTTAAAACATTTTTTAATAAATTTTAGCATTTGGTAAATAATAAAAAACCAAGAAAATAATGAAATTAGATATCAAATTTTTTAAAGTAGAAAATAAAAAAAGATATCAAATTTGATATTTTCATGGAATATTTATTTTTAAAAACTAAAAATTTTAATCATTTTTTTTCAATTTAAAATCTGAAGTCATTTTTTGTTCAAAATTTAAAAAAAAAGATTTTTTTTTCAAATATATATAATCCCAGAATTAATTTATGGATGCAGAAAAAAAATTAAAACAAATTCTTAAAATTTTTTTTAAAAAAATTTTCTTAAAAAAGGTGGCCACATTTTACGTTTCAGAAAAAGAAGAAAAAACCTAAAAATTTTTTTTTTTTTATTTATAATTATTATATATAATTAATAAATGTCCAATTTTTGTTTAAAAACAAAAAAAAATTTTAACCAATAAATTAAAAAAAATAAATTATTTTTATGTTAAGTAATATTTATTTCAAATAAGATTAACAGTGAAAATTTTTTAAATTTGCTAAAAAAAAAAATAAATTTCAGAAATGTTTATTTATTTTTTTTAATTATTTTAAAATGGAAAATTGTTTTACTAAAAATTTTAAAAAATAAATTTTATTTTAGGTACCTCCATGAAATCGCTAAAAAAAGCAGCATAGCTTGATGAAAAAAAGACGCCAAACTTGACGAAAAACAAAATTTTATTGTCTAAATGTTTATGTTATTATTAAGAGGAAAGACCAAAGTTTTTTTTTAATTATTTTAAAAAATTTTTCCTTCTTTTTAGAACATTCTAAATTTTGATTAAAAAAACCTTGTTTCTCTTTGTATCACCGGAACTAGTAAAATAACATAGACAATTTTTTTTTTTTTTTTTTTTTTTTGTATGACACACATTAATTTGGAAAATCTGCAAAAAAAAAAAAATAATTGTCGGATGTTAATGAAACTTTCAGAAACTATTCACAGATGATCGAAATTATTATAAATATTTTTTTTTTTTTTTTTTTTATTAAAGTCATGGTAGAAATATTTTTTAAAATATTTATTACCCCCCCCATAACTAATTTTATGAAAACTCTAGAAATTCAATCGCATCGGGTTTAGTGATTACAATAGTTAAAAAAGCACAAGGCTTTGAGGAATGCAAATCATGTTTTTTTTTGTTTTTAATTGGACCGCCCCACCTGAAAATCAGCTCTGAATTGTAACATACAAAACTCAATAAAACAAAGATATTATTTAATTTCAAATGCTTTTATTTGCTTTTAGTTGTTTTTATGAATATGGACAATATTTTCTGAAAGCAAAAAAAAATTTCGATGAAAAATGAATTTTTAATACAATTATTTGTTATTTCTTTAATTATAATAGATTTTTACATTTAAGTTGTTAAAATATTATAAAATTAGTTAAAAGCCGCATCGGGTTTCCTAAGTGTCCTTATGAGATAGATCTTTTTTTTTAGCGCGTTGTAAATTGTATCATTTTGACTAATCAGAAGACCCGCAGTAATTAAGAAATGTAATTTTGTGTTTATAATCGGGCTGTAATTATAAAGTACGGAAGACCAACCAGAATACAATTAAGTTGCGTTATTTGAGTTAAGCATTGTTCTCCGCTGTTAAGGCCTTTACTTTTGCGAAACACGTGTGGAGAAGTTAATTTGATTTTTCAATTTCAACTGAGAAGGGTACCTACAAGTATCAGTATCATCTTATGAAATTTATATGATCTTATTTTTATATTAATCTCAGTTATGACATTTTTCCATAAATGAAATATCAAAATTAATAATAAAATGAATGGAAATACAAATAACACAGTAAAATGTAATAAATGTACATAAAATTATAGTATTTTATGTACACTTCTGATAAAATTTCATAAGAAAGGTACCTATAAATTAATTAGATACCTTTCTTTCTTATGAAATTTAATCTCACTCTTAACAGTCTTATTTTAATTTCTTTTTTAATATATTTTCCATAAAGCATCGTAAACATAAAGGTGAAAGCTAACGTACAAAAAAAAACAAAAACCAAAAACAATTAGAGCGCTGAAAGTTTTCCTTAAAAATAACGAGGTAAATAATTTGTTCACTTAAATGTAAATAATTTCACTTTTCTCCTTCCGTGAAACAAATTATCCTCATGGAATCCGTCAATATGTCATTCATCACCTGTCAAGTGACGCGAAAGTTTATGACCTGCTTTGTTTTATTTTCAAATTACATCTTTTCGGCGCAGAAGCTAAGTTAAGTTTGGTTCAAAATATTTTAAATAAACATTATAATTTCTGATTTTCTTAAAATAAGTTTTGAAAAAAATGATAATTGATTTTTAAAAGAATTTCAAACTGAGATTTTTTTTTTTTTTTATAAAATGGAAAAAAAAATGGTTCATGATTCAATCTGTCAACTGAAAAAAAAAACAAGATTTTTAACGAAAATTTTGGACGTGCTAGGAACGATTAAAAATGTAAAAAAAAATACCCCCAAAATACTTTGATCTTTCCTCTTAATAATAAATAAACATTTAGACGATAAAATTTTGTTTTCGTCAAGTTTGGCGTCTTTTTCATCATGCTATGCTCTTTTTTTTTAGCGATCTCATGGAGGTACCTAATTTAATTTTTATGACGAGTAAAGAAATTATTTTTTTTTTCATGAAATTTTGAACAATTTGTTCATTTAAATTATCGATGCCTTCTTGTAACCACAAAAATCTTTCAAGGGTTTTAAATTAGCCATTCACAAACATTCCCCAAGAAAAGGACTGAGCTCTTTAAAATAGTAATTTTCAAAATGAAAAAAGGAAATTAAATTTTAAACACAATGTTTAAAAGCATTCTGAATTTAATCAGATATATTCTTGTTCTCAAATTTTTTACGCCGTTAAATTCGTTTATTTTGGAAGTTTTTTTTAAAAAACTAAAAAATTCTCAATAAAAAAAAACAATTTTCAATTAAAACTAAAATAATTTATCATTATAATTCAAAAAAGTTTTATATTATAATTTAAATTATAAATAAAACAAACTTGCGTTTATAAAAAGTTAAATACAGAAAACGTCCTGATTTTCAATATATATTTTAAATTAAAATTTTTTATTAAAATTTGTTAAATTTCTTAAACGACAATAGAAAAAAATTCCCTTTTTTTTTTTTAAACTGAAATTCAAAAAAAAAAAGTTTAATTAACCTTTTTCAATTTTTTTTTTTTTTCAGAACAAATGAATTTGTTCAACGTTCATTTTCAGTCGAAAAAGAAAATAAAAAAATTTTTTTGAAAGACAGAAATGTAAACGGTTGTCTTGAATTTTATTCTCTGGCGTATTTTCAAAAGCACAGTAAAGAAATTAAAACACTGACTTTTAATGTGTTCACCATTTAAATTTATTATATGCATTTTTAAATTGTATTTTTGAAAAAGGAAACAATTCAAGATCTTATATATATTTTTGTAAAATAAAAAAACAAATTGAAAATTTGAAAGGGTGTATTATTCAGGTCTTGTCATAAGCTGAAAAGTCTTTTTAGCAAAACAGGCCATTTTTGTGATCCAGTCGTTCTATCAATCTTGAAATAAAACTTATCCTGAACGGCCAAATTCAGATTTCAAAAAACGCGGATATCCCTAAGGGCTTCTCCGTGGTTTTACTTGTTTTAAAAGATAAATTAACTAAAACTGATACCATCAGATGTCAACTTGGCATATAAAAAAAAATAAAAATCATTTTTTCCTGTCTCGATAGTAAAATAAAAAAAAATTACAAATTCAGAATGCCATTGGATTTTTAAAAAACGACAATTCCGTCGTTGTGGGACAAAAGATTTTTTTCAATTTTAATTTTTCCAAAAATAAAGCTTCTTCGCATTAATCATTTAAACTTTTTTTAACAAATTTTGATGACAAAATGGAAAGAAACATTGAATGTTTTATCAGTTTTTGAATGTCATGGTTCTTTTATTTAAACAGACATTTTTCTTAAAAATCTACCTTATATATCTATAAGTTAACATTGACAATATAAATAGAATATTATATGCCATTTTATATATTACAATTGTTATTGTAAAATCTGAAAAAAAATCCAAAAAGGACGATCAAAATTATTGCTTCTTCTCGCGGCTAAATTTCAAAAAATTTGTAAGTTTACTCTCTTCTTTTTTATGTCCTTTCATGGTAATTGGAAATAAAAGCTACTCAA
This sequence comes from Acanthosepion pharaonis, assembly GCA_903632075.3. NCBI lineage: Eukaryota > Metazoa > Mollusca > Cephalopoda > Sepiida > Sepiidae > Acanthosepion > Acanthosepion pharaonis. The sequence goes on from CAHIKZ030002020.1 coordinate 459,210, forward strand.
TTATTTTAACCTAGACTTAGGAATTTAAAAATAAGATTGGCGGAAATTTAAAAATTTACATTTATTGCTAGAAAAAACTTTATTTAAAGTTTCTTCCGGTTCCATACTTTCGAGACAATTTTTAAAACAAAATTTAAATGCATTAAAAAGCTATCTTTGTCTTTTTTAAATACGGTTTTAATCAAATTATTAAAAAAAAAATAAAATTGATAAAATTCTGTATATATATATATATATATATATATATATATATATATATATAAAATCAATGAAAAACAAAAGTCGTACTAAAAGTTTCACCTTCACGATTTTAAAACGGCTATAATTTTTCACTTGTTTTTTTTTACCAGACAAAAAAAAAAAAAACAACAAGCAAATGAAAAAACAATTTTCCTTTGGTCTGACGGATAAAAGATTTCTATTCTTTAAATTTATCCTATAAATTTTTTCAGTTCAATTCCGGTCAGATGACTTGAAATCATTTTTTGTTAAACGTTTTCTCCTTTAAAAAATAGGAGTTTATATAAAAGAATATAAATTAAGAATTTTAAAAAACATTAATAAAAATTCAAAATTTTGTTTTTGAGAAAATAGATATTATCTGTATATTTTTAATTGAAACATAAATGAGTTTAAACCATACCTGAATAGAAAAAAAACTAGTAATTTTAAATTTTTTTATATAACAAATTTTTCAGAAAAGATGCGATTCAAAGCTTAAAGTATTTAATTTAGTAAGTTTTCGAATTTTCATATCTTAAAAAAAAAAAAGACAAATTTCGGATGTAAAAACTTTAAATGTATTTTAAATTCTATAAGAAAGGAAAAAATATATATATATAAAAAAAAAAATTAATGTTTCGCAATAAATAATCAAAGAATAAAAACAAAGAAAATTTTTAATAACGAGGAATAGGATTTTGTTCATAAAAAAAAAAAAAAAACAAAAAAAAAACGAAAATGGTAAAATTTTAATTATGATGTAATTTTTTTTTTCAGAAATTTGAAAAAAAAATTCTAGTTTGTTAACTTAGTTTTTAATTAATGATTCTGCGAACTTCCATTTAAGACGACAAAAATAAGTTTTAATATTTTTGACTCGAAAAAAAAAAAAATGTTTTCCCAATCAATTATAACATATAAAAAACACGATGTCAAATTTGACAGATCATTGTCACCGAAACAAAATATTCCTCCATGTATCATGAAAAAATAGACACATCATCTTGCCTTGAAATAATTCGAATATAAAAATTTTTGATTGTTTGCAATTGTGAAAAAAACAATGAATAAAAGTGAAATTGGTTTAGTGCATTTTTTTCAGAAAAACAATCACAAAAAAGATAATTAGAAAAAACTCTAAATTAAATTAACAGACAGGGTAAACAATCTGATCATAGTACAAAACAAAAGATGCGTCCAATCCTTTTATTCTCAGTTAAAGAAAAGGAAAGTTGTTTGATGTAGGTTATTTGAAAATATATATATATCAGAAGATATTATTGAAAGCTTGGATATAAACATCTCCACAAATATTTAACTTTGGAAATTGACAATATCAAATCAAAATATAGAAGAAAAAAAGATATCTTTTCTAGAAATATTTAAAAATATTTTTATATCAACAATATAAAAAAATTGAAATTGAATTTACTAAGGTAATTTAAACTGAGTTAAAAATTGTTATAAATGATGGTTAATATGAACGAACGAATAATTAAGGATAATATAGATCAAGTTAAAACTTTAACTTGAAATTTACTAAACTTGAAGAGAAAAATTTATTTTTATTGGATTTTTTTTTTTTTGAAATGAAATAAAGATATTTCAATGAAAGAATTTTTCAATTTTGCTTTTTTAATAAATAGTTATAACTTAAAAGAATTATTGTTCTCATGATAAAAATGTGGATATTAAATTTGAAGAGAGTTTATGGTGAGTTATTGAATTTGATAAGATTTTTTTGTTAGGAAAACTAAGAAAAAATCATTTTATTTTAACAACTAATGAATTTATTTCAAACCTTTTTTTTTGAGTAAAAAAAAAAAATTTAAAATAGAATTTGATAAATTTTCTTTATACCAAGGAATGAAAAAAAAAAAATGGAAACCTTAGACAGCAATTTGTTGTGTGAAACTAGTGTGTGAGTGTATATGTGGGATTTTGGTTCCATAGTGTTTGCCCAATTGACTCTTTGTTATTTAATTTCAAACAATTCTTGTATTTGAATTTATTTTAAAAGAGAAAGAGTTTGAAATTTTTCTTGGTATTTATAATGTTGTAACGTCAAGTAATAGGATCGAAATTTCAAAGACAAATTTTTGCATAAATTTTTTTTTTTTTTCGGATTTATTAATTAAACAGTTTAACCAAAGAACCAATCAAAAAAATAAAAAATTTCAAAGATCCACTATTTTACCTTTTTATCGTTTGCATTGGATGGTTAGGAAATGTATTGGAAATTTTTTTTAAATAATGGAATTAGTTAGATCACAAATAAAAATTATTAAATTAAAAAAAATAATGCAGTGTAAATCAAGCGGTTTTGTGGAATTTACAATTTATATTTTTTCAAAAATGACAACTGAAAAAAAACATTTTTTTTTTTTAATTTAGTGTTTTAGCTGGACAAGACAATTGATCAAATAAAAAAGTTACATTTTTATATTTTAAGGTCTTATTAATTCGTATTTTTTTTACAGGCATTTTTAGATATCTATTAATGTTTTACTTGTTTTTATTTTTATTATTCTTTTTTTTGTGCAGCAATTTATTGCTCAGTTGTGGGGTTCAGTGGGTACCCGGATTAAAGGAGAATTTAATACGGGATACCCTGCCCACAAAATACAACGCAAATTTCAAGAAGAAACAACACGATAAGGAACGTTTATAAAAAATAGAACATTGTATATTTATTATCTTGTGAATAGGGTAAAAAAGATTAATGCTTTAGTTCGTTTAAGCAAAAATGTGATTTTGATAAAAATGTCTGTGTTCGCTGTCTTTTTAACAGAGTAGCAGAATAATGTCTGTTTCTTTTTTTTTTGTATAGTTGTAAAAATGAAAAAGGGGCGAGCAATTTAAGTTGAAAAAGAGAGTGTGAATGAGGAATAAAGATAAAAGGAAAATGTACTTATGAATTTTTTTTGGAGTCCGTTGTAAATTTGTTGTTGTTGTTGTTCTTTCCTAATCCACTTTCGGCTCTTTTGTGTCGGGTTGAGTCAGTGATGAAATTTACTGTCAATCTTCTGTGATTTTTTTGCGCCCTTCTCTGACTGACTGACTGGCGACTGACTTGAAAACTCTGTATTTATTGTTGACTTTTTTTTTCACACTGGCTCGTTATCTTTTTTTTTTTTTGGTTTAGCAAATCGCCTCCTTTCATTGGTCAGAAAATTAATTTCATACCTTATTGTGAAATCTGTTTTTGGTCGTTTTGATCCAATTTTGCGGGTGTGCAAATCTACTTTGTGTATTTTTTTAGTCATTTGTTGGAATATAGGATTTGTATCCTATAAACCCCCCCTCCAGATTGATAAATATTGAAAATATTTTTCAATATCTAATATATGTTTTAAAATGAGTAGGCCAGTGTACGTATCTACCCTGATCTTGTGGTAATGTTTTTAGGTGTTTGGAGCTGTAGAAAATATTTCACTTACGTTGGTATTTGTCTCGGCTGTAGAATGTTCCGACGTACTTTCCTTTGTAGGTAAATCCAAGTACACTGGTTTTAGTCTGTCTATAGAGACAGTGTCTTGCTTGCCTTTTGCTACAATTGTAAAATATTTGGGTTTTCTGTTGACTACTTGGAAAGGTCCCGTATAAGTAGGGCAAAGAGGCCTTTTTACTGTGTCGTTTCGTACGAAAACATATTCACAATTGTGGAGGTCTTTTGGAGTGTAAAGGTCTTTTGTTTGTGTTCTAGTGGGTGTGTAAACTAGTTCATTCATTCTTTGCTTATATCTTTGTGTGACGTCACTTGGTCCAGGGTCGAATCCTTTGGTCACGGCGCCAACTGTGACGTCGCTCCTCCTGGTCGCAGCGTCGACTCTGTCGTTCGATCTCGTTCGCGGCTCCAACTGTGACGTGACGTTTTTGCCGCGGCGTCAGCTGTTCGCTCCTCGCTGCTCCAAGTGTGACGTTCCAACCCTTTGGTTAGATGATTACCAGCCTCGCCGTTCCCAACTCGCTTCCAACACCTGGTTACTAGGGTAACTGTACTGATCTCCGGTCTGCCTACCCACGTTGTGATTAGATCTTAGACAGACGGGATCAAACAGGGATTGGGGCCGTATGCCAGTTGAGTTCGACGGGGGTGGCAATACACAAGTAAAAGAAAAACTCACGAGGCCAAAAAATTACTGATAAAAAAGGGTAACAACCTTTTATATCTAATGTTCGTTACATAAAAATTATTCTTACTTCCCGACCCGCTTTGTGGACTGTGGCACCAAGCTTCTATCATACAACTTAAAGACTTCGAGTTGCCTACTCTCTAGAATTTTGTATGTCGGAGTGTGGTTTGGTTTCGACACTGGGCGCTAATCTCTACCAGTCGTTCACGGCTGATTCTTCTCTTCGGCTTGAGTTGGACGAGCTTATTCGCTTCGGCTTGAGTTGGACGTATTTCTTCACTTCGATTTGGGTTGGACGAATTTCCACCCTCAGGCTTGGCCTGGTTTCAACTTCTTCTAGACGCAACTGCAAGTAACTTCTTCTTCTTCCGTCCTGCAACTCTTCTCGCCAAGGTCCGAACTCTTCTCTGCCGTCTGAGGTGATCTCTTCTCTCTGCCTTCCGGGGCTGAACTCTTCTCTCTGTCGTCCGGGGCTGAACTCTTCTGCTTGTTTGGCCTGCAACTTTTCTGCCTGTCTGGCCTGCAATTCTTCTGCTTTCTTCTGCTTGTCTGGCCTGCAGCTCTTCTGTTTTGTCTGGCCTGCAATTCTTCTGCTTGTCTGGCCTGCAGCTCTTCTGCTTGTCTGGCCTGCAGCTCTTCTGCCTATCTGGCCTGCAATTCTTCGGCCTGTCTGGCCTGCAATTCTGCTTCTTCTCTGCGGCTTTCGAGCAATTTTCTTCTCTTCGACTTGGCTGCAACTTCTCTGCCTGTCCGGGCCAAACGGACCGACCCTTCTTGCCCGCAAGGGGCGAATGAACAGGGCCCGCCGTCCGCTCTCCAACTGCTCTGGCCGTCTACCCCGCAACTCTCTGATTTCTGTCGGTTGGGGTTCTGCTTTTATTGACGCCGCAACAAACTGGGGTGGGTCTGTCGGCGTCAGGGTTTTCTTGATAATTCCAAAAGTCGCATTAGTTCTGATTTCCCATTATCGCTCTTATTTTCACCCCTACTTCCTCACAGTGCCTCTGGGTGGGGAGGCGCATACCCATCTCTCCCGGTCTCTCGTATGTCAGGTGACCGTTTTCGACCAATGGGTCTTGGTCGAGCGTCCTTTCTCCTCTTTCTCGCATATCACGTGACCGCTTTCGGCTAATGAGATTCTGGTTGGGCGTTTCACGTCCTTCGTGACGTCTCCAATCGGGCGTGGTCTATCCCGGCTTTGTTCTGGGAAAGAGACACCTTGCTAAAAAAAACAAAATCCAATTTGGCCTTTTTTCGCACGCACGAAAAATGACAATCTCGGCCTTTCCACTTTTTTGGCTTTTGTCAAAACAGCCCGCCGCTAATTAGATATGACTTCAGGAAGAATTTTTCTCGTCTCGCTGGCGCTTTCTGTGAGCCAAAACAATTGTTTTCACCTCTTTGTTTTTGCTCAGACCTGATAGTCAAAAATCTTAATTATCTGAATTGAAAATGTCTTCACTTCATCATCGTGGGGGTTCTAATTTTCAACAGGTCAAGATCTGTATACAATTCCAGCGGTCACCTTCTCATCCCAAAAGACACCCTTCTCCGATTAATATTTCGTTTTCCATTGTTCTAAAAATCCCATTTCTCCAAATTGATAATGAGCTTCTACACAAAAGTAGGCCAGATGTTTTGACCGATATTTTTATCAATCGTACGTATGTTCATACACTTTTACCAAGTCTGTTTTCTTTCTTTCTTTTAATTACCTTTAATTCTATTCTTCCAAATAACAATTTCCATTGTTTTTGAAATTCGGTCAGGCGCGTTGGCCTAGATATCTCTTGACACCTGTTTTCGCTAATGACCGGCTTTTGCATTACCCATCTCTCCCTCTTTCTTTTCTTTTCTTTTCTTTTCTTTTCCTTCTTTTTTCTTTTAGAGAATTATTCTCAAAACTTAATTATTCTTCTTCCTAACAACTGGGAATAAAATAAAATCATATTTCTAAATACTTTTAGAGAATTATTCTTGTGCAAAAGATGTAGTTGGTTGGAATTATTCTTCGTCACAAAATAACTGGTAACAACAAGGACGTTAAAAAACCGAATAAAATCCTAAATCATATTTCTGGATGAATATAGATTTCCGATAGGCTATCTTGTGAATCGGTCGATAATAGTGAGTAGGTAACTATGTCCGTTTACTTCTGGTAAGGGACCTACTATGTCCATGTGAAGATTCGTGAATCTACCATCTGGTTTTATAAAATGCCCAGGAGGGGACTTAGTATGTCTGTTTACTTTGCTTTTTTTGGCACTTTAAACAAGTTTGAGTCCAGCGTTTTTATGTCAGTATGCATGTTTGGCCAGACAAAACGACTGCTAATCAACTTGTCAGTTGCTCGGGGTCCGGGATGTGAGAGATTGTGAAAATGCAGAAATATCTTTTTTCTCAATGAAGGTGGAATATATGGTCTTGAATAACCAGTCCCAACGTCACAGAGTAGTGTTTTTGTTCCAAATGGGACGGGTGTTCCTTCAATTGTAAAGAAGTGTCCTCTTTTATTTTGTATACTGTGGTATCTTCCTTTTGTTCATCTGCAATGAGGTCGAAGGTAAGGGTTTCAGAATCAATGGATTGTATCGTGGAGCGCGAGAGTGTATCTGCCACAATATTGTCTGAACCTTTAATATAGCGAATATCCGATGTAAATTTGGATATGTAGTCCAGTTGTCGGGTATCTCTGGGTGTGTATTTATCTGTGTTCACATGTAAAGCGTAAGTGAGGAGTTTGTGGTCTGTGAAAACAGTAAAGTTTCGTCCCTCGAGCAGATGTCGAAAATGCCTTATTGCTAAGTAAATAGCTAGTAACTCTCTCGAGAAGGTACTATTACTTCTGCTGTGCTTTGTTTAATTTGACCGAGAAAAAGGAGATTGGCTTTTTCTGAACCATTTAGCTTCTGATGTAGAACTGCTCCAATTGAATCTCCTGAGGCGTCAGTTGTCAATGTAAGTGTTGAGTTAGCATCGTCACTGATGTAAGAGAGCTTGGTAAAATCTGCTAACGCTTTTTTAGCATTTTGAAATGCAGCTAACGCTTCTCCGTCAATCAGTATTTTTGCATTTTTCTTCTTCTGTTTTTGCAGCAAGTTTGTGAGTGGGGTCAAAATTCTGGAACAACCGGGAATAAATCTACGGTAGTAATTTATTAAACCGAGAAATCGTCTTAATCGACGCAGTGATGTCGGCTGCTGAAAGTTTTGTATTGCTGCTACTTTCTCTGGGACAGGTGTGATTCCGTTTTTGTCGATCACATGGCCCAAGAAATGTAACTTTGAAACAGCAAAATCGCATTTGTGGACATTTATCTTTAAGCCAAAATGTGCCAGTCTCTTGAAGACTTGTTGAATATGGTATAGGTGTTCTTTTCCATCACGACTGGCGATAAGCACGTCATCGATATATGCAAAGGTAAAAGGCAATCCTCTCAAAACTTCATCAATGAATCTTTGAAAGGTTTGGGCGGCATTATTTAACCAAAATGGCATCCTGGTGAATTCATAGAGTCCAAAAGGAGTGGTAATTGCAGTTTTCTTTATGTCTTCTTCTGCTACTGGAATTTGGTAGTACGCCTTAACCAAATCCAATTTTTAAAAACTGTGGTTCCTTGCAAACCTATGGCGAAATCATGTAGTTGCGGTATAGGATATCTATCAGGAACAGTTTTGCATTGAGATTCCTAAAATCCCCACAAGGTTTCGGAACCATATGTAGCGGAGAGGAGTATGGGCTATTTTGAAGGACGTATGATGCCTAACTGCAACATATGTTGAAATTCGTCTTTTGCAATTTTTATATTTGTCGGATGTAATCTACGTGGTGATGTGTGTGTAGGTGGTTCAGCTGTGGTGATATAATGTTTAGCAGTATGACGGATTTCATCTGTTTGTGTTAAAGGCGTGGTTAGTGTAGGAAATTTTTTTATCAATTCATGTAGGCCATTAGCCGTTGGTATTGCTGAACTAATTCCTGTTGACTTGTAGATTGAGGTGATTCCCTTTGTTCTTAGGTTTGTGTTACTGTCAATGAGAGAGTGTAGCCATATTCACTGATAAATCGAAATGGGATAGGAAATCCGCTCCTAGGATAGGTGTTTTAGACCCAAATTTGCTTGTGTGAAAATCCATGGAAAAGAATAGGATTTTTGTTTCGTAGACCCAAATCGAGTAATCCAGCCGGTATCGACTAAAATAAATGTCGTCTTTACTTGCTTTTGGCATAGTCGTTTCCTGGTGTTGTGTAGAAATGTGAGAAGTTTTTGAATTGAAGTTGCATGGTTCAGTGCACTTTCTTGCATTTCTTCCAAATTTATAATGATACCAACAGGTATCGTGTGTAACTTGATCTCTGGAGAAAGAGTTCGATCTACTTCGACGTCTGTGTGGTGAGTAGGATCTATTTCTGAATGTTGGACGAGAACGCTGAGATTTCTGTGCTTGTATCAGACTCTGTACTTGTAAGCTGAGATTCGCCATTTGTTTATACAGCTGCGACAATTCAGATGACTTGTCTGGTAATGTTGCTGTATCTGTTGGTGCATGTGATGTGGCGTATACATTTTGTCTTGGTTGTTGTCATGTATTTTGTCTGCTATTTCTGCTATTTTCTCCAGCTGTAAATCGTCGGGGAGTGATGCGAGTATCTGTGTTGTATGTGTTTGTAGTTTATCCATCCACAGTTTCTTTAACACCACTTTGGACATGGTGTTGTCTCCTAATAAGGATCGCATTTTTCTTAAAAGCTGCGAAGGTTTCATATATCCCTGGTTCACATTATTGAATAAGTCGTAACCTTCTTTCCTCCGATTTACCGACACGTCTAATAATTGCAGCTTTCAACTTGTCATAAGGTTTTTCTTCCGGCATGTCATTAAGTAGATCCACTACCTTGGATGCTACATCTGCGGGAAGTTTTTCGACAACGTAGGAATATTTTGAACTTTGCGATGTAATTTTCTTTGCGTTGAAGAAAATTGCATTTAACTGTGCAAACCAAATTTGTACGTTAGTTGGGTTGTAAGTTGGTAAGTTAATTGTTATAGCGGCTTCCATAGGTTCCGTAGTGTGTGTATCCATTTTCTATGTGTCTTGATGATTTTGGTTATATGTTAAAAAATGTGTTGCTTATTTTGTTGACCTTTTTCTTTCAGTTGGAAATTTGCGAGTTCATTTCACGTCGATTGGTCACCACTTGTGGGGTTCAGCGTACCCGGATTAAAGGAGAATTTAATACAGGATACCCTGCCCACAAAATACAACGCAAATTTCAAGAAGAAACAACACGATAAGGAACGTTTATAGAAAATAGAACATTGTATATTTATTATGTTGTGAATAGGGAAAAAAGATTAATGCTTTAGTTCGTTTAAGCAAAATTGTGATTTTGATGAAAATGTCTGTGTTCGCTGTCTTTTAACAGAGTAGCAGAGTAATATATATTTGTATAGTTGTAAAATGAAAAAGGGGCGAGCAATTTAAGTTGAAAAAGAGAGTGTGAATGAGGAATAAAGATAAAAGGAAAATGTACTTATGAATTGTTTTTGAGTCCGTTGTAAATTTGTTGTTGTTGTTGTTGTTCTTTCCTACTCCACTTTCGGCTCTTTGTGTCGGGTTGAGTCAGTGATGAAATTTACTGTCAATCTTCTGTGATCTTTTTGCGCCCTTCTCTATCTGACTGACTGGCGACTGACTTGAAAACTCTGTATTTATTGTTGACTTTTTTTTCACACTGGCTCGTTATCTTTTTTTTTTTTTTTTTTTTTTTTTGGTTTAGCAAATCGCCTCCGTTCATTGGTCAGAAAATTAATTTCACACCTTATTGTGAAATCTGTTTTTGGTCGTTTTGATCCGATTTTTGCGGCTGTGCAAATCTACTTTGTGTTTTTTAGTCATTTGTTGGAATATAGGATTTGTATCCTATATACTCACCGAGCAGGAGTTTTTCTTTATTCGTACGCGCCTAAAAAGAGAGAGTTTGTCCGCTCTAATCTTGCTGTTTTTACTCGCGTTTTGTCACAAGAAATTTAAACCTCAACCCTTTGATGCGGGAAAGCCGGGACAAATTTCCTAGCACATTGTTACACATAAAATATGTATTTAACAAGATGTACAATATCAAACAACGATGTGAAGGAAAGCATGCATTTAAGTAAGAAAAGGTTGAATTAACCAAGAGCTGTCTCTCTTTAACTATTATTTTAGTGTTCCAAAGTTCACTGGAAGAATGTTCATGAGACTCTCTTGTAATTATTGTTCTTGAAAGATATTGCTTTGTAAGAAGAGTTTATGTGAGTGTGTACAAGGTATGTTCAGCATGTGAGTGGTGTGTACGAGTGAGAAAATTGGCGTATGGTTTCAACTGTCGTGGATTCGTTTGGCAGTTGAATTTCTCACTAATGAGATTAAAAAGACCTTAGCTTAAATAAGCGACTGTAGGCTCCAAATCGCTGCGCGGGAAGAATTATTCTTCACGTACAAACAATTTGATTGGTTGGCATCGACTAATCAGCGAGCGAGCTTTGGGGAAACTTAAGAAAGCTTCTGTGATCCGTTTCTCCCAAAAGTACACAAAATTGACTACTTAAAATAGAGCGATTACAAAATTGTCGCATTACTGCGATTTGTAAATTGCCTATAATAACGCAGTGGTGATTAATTAACCAATGAATGCTTGGCGTTATATGTGATTTGTATTTTTGTATGTATGTTCGAGCGTAAAAGATCCGCACAACATTGCAGTTAAACACTCTTTTCTTTGCTTCTAAACGTCATTTTCCTATCATTATTTTGGTTAGTCTCTAGAAACTATCTTTCCTTTAATTGTTATTCCCAATTTTGACTAGTAAAATTGAAAAGAAAAAAAAACTAAAATAAGGCGCACGATAAATATTTTAAAACTTATTTTGACAAAAATAGTTCTTTAACGTTGTTTTCCTCTTTTGCAGTTTTCGTAGCATAATTATAGGAGTTATTTTAATTTATGCATATATTTAGGAAATGAATTAAATCCGACATATTGTCATTTGTAATTTATTTTGTTTAAAACGTTATTTTTTATGGATAATCATATTCGGGTAGAAGCTTCGTTTTCAAATAGTAATTTTTTTTTTATTCAACTACATCTACCGGCCTGAATATTCAAGAAATCTTGCCAAAAAATATGTGTGGTCGAACGATTAGGCACGTTAGGTCTAATAACGGTTCTCCCATAGGGGTTACATGTTCGAATCCTGCCAGAGAACGCTTGTTTTTCTCGAATATTCTGATTGGAAGATGTAGTTGGATAAAAGAAAAATAATATTTAATTAAAAAAAAAACAAAAAAAAAACAGAATTCTTCTCGAATATGAGTATACATAAAAGATAATGTTTTAGCAAAATAATTTATTATTTTGTTTAAACGTTATTTTTACACACACACACACACACACACAGAGAGGCACACACACATGCACACTGTGGCACCATGCATAATTAGAAAACTGAAAAGAGATATTCATAAATATATGATTTATTTTTTTCTGTTTGTTAACCATTTGATAGTTATTTAGAGATGAAGAATATTTGGGTTTTGAGAATAATTCTCTAATTGCGTTTAGGCGATCTGAGGGAAAGAAAGAGAGGGGAAAGAAAGAAAAAAGAAAGAGAAGTAGATGGTACAAAACCCGGTCATAAGCACACACGCTTAACTGACACATAACAGGTGTCAAAATATATCTAGGTCAAAGTGCCTGACCGAAATCCACGAAAAATGGAAGTTGTTATAATTGGTTGAAGAAATAGAGTTTAGAGATAATAAAAAAAAAGAAAAGGAAAGACAGAAACATAATACGAAACAAGGTCGTAAGCGAAAACACACACGCTCGACCGGCACATATCAGATGTCAAAATTATCAGGTCAAGCACTTGATCTAATTCCGTGTCCACGGAAGATGGAAGTTTGTTAAAGTTGGCTGAAGAAATAAAATTTTAGGGACAATGAAAAAATATTGATAAGTAACAAACGAAAAGGGTGTCATTGAGATGATAGGTAACAGATGGGGAAATGTATACGAAAACAAAACATTAATACACGAAGCCCAGACAATTTCTGGGGTTGGAAAAAAAAAAACACCCAAAGTGAAAATGCTTTTTGAGATAATGTAGATTTTATTATCGGCCAGAGAAAATGGAATATTTGTATTAGCTCGCGAGAGACGCCGACAGGTCTAGGAAAATCCTTTTTTAGATCGCATCCAATTAGCGGTAGGCTGTTGACAGATGCCACGTGTGGAAGGGACCGATAGCGTCATTCGATCACATACGAAAAGGGCAAATTTAAATTTTTTTTTTTTAAGCAAGGTGTTTCTTCCCCAGAACAAAGCCCCGGATTGTACACGCCCGATTAGAGACGTCACGAAGGAAGGAGGAAGATACCGACCAGAGTCTCATTAGCTGAGGACAGTCACATGATACATGAGGGAGGAGGAGAGACACCTGACCAGAGTCTCATTGGCCGGGAGCGGTCACGTGATGTGCGAGGGGAGGAGGAAAGATGCCCGACCAGGACCCCATTGGTCGAGAGCGGTCACCTGACATACGAGGGGCCAGGGGAAGCGGGTATGCGCCTCCCCCAGAGGCACAGTAAGGAAGTAGGAGGAAAGTAAGAGCGATAATGGGAAATCCCTAATCAGAAATAATACGACTTTAGAATTATCAAGAAAACCCTGGCGCCGACAGACCCACCCCAGTTTGTTACGGCGTCAATAAAAGCAGGACCCCAATCGACAGAAGTTAAGTTGGAGTTGGGGTTGCGCCTCGGACGAAAAAGAAGTTAACTTGCAGTTGCGCCTCGGAGAAGTTGGAATCAAACCAAGCCTAAGAAGAGAAATTCGTCCAACCCAAGTCGAAGTGAAGAAATTCGCTCAACTCAAGCCGAAGTGAATAAGCTCGTCCAACTCAAGCCGAAGTGAATAAGCTCGTCCAACTCAAGCCGAAGTGAATAAGCTCGTCCAACCGAAGCCGAAGAGAAGAAGTCGATTCGCGCACTGACGGCGAGAAAAATCAGCCGTGAACGACAGGTAGAGATCAGCGCCCAGTGTCGAAACCAATCCACACCCCGAAATGCAAATTTCTAGAGAGTAGGCAACTCGAAGCCTTAAAGTTGTATGGTAGAAGCTTGGTGCCACAGTCCACAAAACGGGTCGGAGGTAGGAATAATCTTTGTAACGAACATTTAGATATAAAAAGTTGTTACCTTTTTTTCTTCAATAATTTTTGACCTTGTGAGTTTTTTTTTTTTTTTTTCTTGTGTGTTATCACCCCGTTGAACTCAGCTTGCATACGCCCCAATCCCTGTTTGATCCCGTCTATCTAAGATCTAATCACAACGTGGGTAGGCAGACCGGAGATCAGTGCAGTTACCCTAGTAACCAGGCGTTGGAAGCGAGTTGGGAACGGCGAGGCTGGTATTCATCTAACCAAAGGGTTAGAACGTCACACTTGGAGCAGCGAGGAGCGAACAGCTGACGCCGCGGCAAAGACGTCACATCTGGTGTCGTGACCATAGGACCAGAACCCTGGACCACGTCACGTCACAGTTGGCGCCGCGAACGAGATCGAACGACAGAGTCGACACTGCGACCAGGGGGGGCGACGTCACAAATGGTGCCGTGACTAAAGGATCAACCCTGAGACAGCCACGTCACGTCACATCGATCGACCACCGTTGCTGAGAAATTTCAAATAGGACTCAAAACGACCCGGGACCGAAAGGAACGAGAACAGAATCGTCTGTAAGGTAGGACACTTTATTTTATTTCCCAACCTCGATTGTTGCTGCATAGATTGTCTTTCTCTTTAAATATGTCGGACTATGATTCAGATAGAGCAGTGGGGGATGAAGAGGGAGTAAGACAAGGGTTGTCAGTTGATTTAAGAAGGCTGTTAGGTGGACCGAGGGTCCCAGCATTTGACGGCAGCGGGAAAGAATTTAAAAACTGGCTGGCAATCCTGGAGAAGAGCCGAGTTATCTACGAACTTTCAGACCACGAAACCCTGTATTTGGCATACGATGCCACAAAAGGGAAAGCATCTGAATTCGTGAAGGAGCTCTTGGAGAGTCAACCCACTTTATCTTGGGAAAGTTTAAAGGGACTATTGACCAAGGAATTCGCCGACGAGGGCACGGCTATAGAGGCCATGAGGGCCCTCCTAAAACTGACACAGCTGCGGGATGAAACCCCGGGAGAATTGGGGCCTGAGCAGGAAGCTGTCATCGTTGGCCTTCCCGGAAGTGGTCAGAGACAATGCGGTTATGCAGGCCCAACTAGCGGACCTGTATGTAGAGGCGCTAATGACGAGCGTGTTCGTCACGACGTACTAAAAGAGGGACCGCTGAGACTGTCGGCAGCAATAGAGCTGGCCAAGGAGAGCCAGGGCGTATGGAAAAGGTGAAAAGGTGGAGGAAACAGATACTAAGTCAGGAGGCCGGAAGAAGGGGTAGGCGGAAGATCCCCCGCGTGGAATCAGAAGGTTAAAGTTGAAGTAGATCAGGCTGAAGTATGGGAAGAAGACCCCAATAGAAAGGCATGGTCGACCAGGCATGGCTTTTATAAGCCCACGCCGGGTCGATACGGGCTGGTCTGCTGGACCTGTGGGCACGAGGACCACAGAGCGGCGGAATGTCCGACGAAGTGGGGGTTGCCCCCAGACTTCGATCAGGACAGATGCACCAGATGTGGTAAGAAAGGACACCTGGTCAAGTGGTGCGGGCTGAGGAATGGTGCCCCACCGATATTAACAAAGAAGGCTGAGCCCAAGAGACCGGCCCAGGGAAAAGCAAGGGCCACCCCGGAATTAAGAGGAGGGTGGCCCAGTTAAAAGGAGAAATAAAAGCTTGACCAGTGGTCGGGCGAACTGCTTGGATAGAGGACGGGTTCCCCGGGAGTAGACACAAGGCCAACCCAGTTGAA